>SGPM01000167.1:0-56897 GCA_004802725.1 Antrodiella citrinella | reverse complement strand
ATGTCAACCACTCGCGCCTCCTGTGTATGCTCATAGCGCCGCACTCGTTTGCGGTGATGATCTACCTCTTCACCTACCTTGCATCCTTGATGGACTACCCCGAAACCAAAGCAACCGCGAAAGTGCTTGCTGAGAAGTTTGCATGGAAGCTTTTGGGTGGACCCAACAAGGAGGTGTCGAGAGGGTTGATGGAGTGGCTCTTGACACGATGGGATCGTATCGCTCATGGATTCAAGAGTGAACATGCCCTGGCCTGGGAGAAGAGGAGGGATGGAGAGAAGACAGGCGAGCGTTCGCACTCCTCGCAGACGCACGTCAGCGAGCCTGCTCCTCAATACGAGAAGAAGGAGCGTCGCGGTTCTGGCGAGTCGGTTCGTTCCGACGCACCATCCTACCACTCTACATCCTCCAACACTCAGCAGGAGTCCGACGAGCGCAGAGCGTCCGGCTCCTCGTCCTCCTCTGAGCACCGTTCCCACCGCACATCCGCTCCTCCTCCATCCGCTCCCTCCTCCATCCGCTCCCTGCCTCACCGTACCCGCCGTCGCCCCCCGCCTCCATGACTTCAACCCCGGAAAGCCACTATGCGGACCTCAACCCAGTCCTGCTTCCGTTGAGTTGGCCAACCCATGGGAGGCGGAGGACACTCCCGTCATCACGCCCTTCAGGGCTGAAGACGGCGTATACGAAGCGGCAATGGAGGACAGACATCATGATGTCGGCGTTGAGGATGTTTGGGATGAGTTTCAGCGCGCTGAGTTCGAGGCTATTGAGTCTATGCTGCAACCCTCAGCAGACAAAGCGAAGCAGCCACCTCCCTCAGTATGCAGCGAGGCTGACGACATGAGTGTCTACTCTCAGGGTGAGTCCGTCTCCACACCTCATGCACATTACAATCCTGACTAGTTCGTTCCTACCACCAGATGATGACTTGTTGGACGAGATCATCAACGATTACTCGGATGATTCTCAGACACACCTTCCACAGTCGCAGGAGCAGGGCAATCACGAGGTCGCTGAATGCCTTATCCCTTCCATCCCAAAACACACTCGTCACATTGCGGTCGCGCCTGATGAAGACGACCCGGCGATGCTCAAGCAGCAGTTCGAAGCTGCATTGCTTGAGAGAGAGCTTGTGCAAAAGAAGTTGGAGACGTTGTCGAAGAAGTTCCAGGGTATTCAGCTGCGCTGAAGCTCTGAGGCACGAAATGAAACAAACNGGACTTGTAGGATTAGCATGATACAATAATAGTGATACAGTAGCAAANCCCANAAACAATANAGAAAACACCCAACAANTCAAANCAGTGTGATCTCTAATGTNAGAAGTATCTCATCTGAGGACGAATGTAAATAGTTACAGCTGCTCGCAGTATATCGATAAAACAGAACGGAATAGAAGGAACGATGCAAATGTTACATGGATACGCATCGAGCATTGATCCTNAGAGCAATCGTTTCGTCCCACCCTATTTTGCGCTCGACAGCCTACCCCTCGTCGATCTCGACTTCCTTCCGGGCGGNCGAGTTGGTGCGGCGTTGGGNGAAGATCCGAAAACGTCGCTGGTACCANCNTGAGCCGTGGCAGGATCAGTCGCGTTTACCACTTCGGTCATCTTCGACTTCTTGACNGCGGTGCATCCTNTTNTGCGAGCCGTNCTAAGCTACCCTGCGCGGAAGCACTGGCACGCTTGCGAGGATTTCCAGAGCTCCCGACAGCAGACTTGCTTCGGCGGGAAGCGCTGCGAGCGAGNGATTCCTTCTTCCGAACNGCCAGGACGAGAGCNCGGTAAAAGGCATCGTGAGTGTCANGTAGCGGACGTGCATCTGCCTTGACGGGCTCAATATCTTCCAAATCCTCTGTTATGTCATCGNCCAGGTCCAACACGGGNCCGTCGGTCAGATCGTCCACGTCCGGGTCAGTTCGGGTGGCGGAGTTTCTCCTTCTCTAGATTATCCAAGTCGAAGGTCGCGTAATGCTCCTTGCATGTGGTGCTCNGAGATGCGAGGAGCATCGCAAATGTGCCTTGCCTGTCCCGCAGCATGAAAGGTNAAGTACCCCCGGATACGTGTGCGAGTTTGTCGGTGCTGCCTTTCCAGATCCCGTCCGAGTCGGCGTAGGTAGATGCATCATAAACATCCAACGCGCGTGAAAGGTTTTTGGGAAGGTGGTTGTTGTGGTTATGATACCGAAGCGCAAAGACGGAGAAACNATTCGATGTCATCGGCCAAGACGTTGCCTTTCGACGGGTAGTTGGGCAATACAGCGGAGAGGAATCTCCANGTACCCTGAAGATGTGACGATTAGCTAGAGCAAACGTACTGTGACATATCAGAGCTCACCGAGCCAGTGTTCTGCCTGGCGCCTGCGCTCATATGATGTTTGTACTTGCATAGGTCCCAGTCGATTAACAATCCTGTGGTCGTGGGCTTTCCGCCAGGTTTGACCACCTCGTACGGATCTTCATANAGAACGATGTTGCCGTCGCTGATGTCGCGGTGGAGGATCTCCGCCTGGGTCCACGCTCCCTTGTGCNCTATAGGATATAAAAATGGCATCACAAGTTTCCAAATCACAATGATACATTTTACAGAGTCAGCGCACCAATAAAGGCCTTAGTGTCCACAAAAACGAGCTCCCATGACGCCACGTAATCCTTGTGAGGGATCCCGACTTCGTTTGAGACAATGCGCGTATGGATGCGGGACAAATAGGTGGGGGACAGCGTTTGAGTGATTATTCGCTGGTTGGAGAGATNTCNGCCACAACAAACAGTAGNNATTCCAGGAATATTATGAGGGGCGAGACGGGCATAAGCGTCGAGCTCCGTATGAATATGGACCGAGTCCGGTCTCCAGATCAAACGCAATCCACCCCTTCGTGGCGCGACCTGTAGGAGATACGCTACCAGTGCGGAGATTCCTGNCGAGGAAGTAGTGCATCTTCGTCGGGGTGTCCTTATCAGGAACATGCAGCTTGTAGAGTGGCCACAGCGTATCGGGGAATGCCTTCTCAACATATGNCTTCAGACGTGCGGTNGGCGGGAAGGAAGAGATGGCCGCTGAGAGCTCCAGAGCTTCGGCGGTCCCCTCAGCAACGACCTCCGCCNTTGNATNCAGACCGAGCTCAACGTCGGTGGCATCACCGACGCAGTGGAGGAATTTGAAGAGCGTGATGGCGTCAGTCCCGAGGTCAATCTCTTTGGAGATCATTGCACCAACCCGGTCCCAGCGAATGATACATGTAGATGGTGTAGAAAAATGATCGGTAGTTGAACCTCGGTNGCAGAATCGCACATCTGACCCCGGATACTCCTGGCAACTTNGGTATCGAGAAGGAGAGGCTCGNCCTTTGCAGTGTTTCCAAATGCANGACCGACTAGTTTGACCTCGATGTTGAGCATGGCGTCCGAATGCGAAGTGCGCGCGGCGAATNGTCGCCNGNCCTCGTTAGCGGGTTGTTTGAAGTTGTCCATATCCATGAAACCTTGNATCGCCTGACAGNAGTCCTTGTACATGATGAGATCGGTGCGACGAGTGTCAGCGAGTCCCGTGTCCTCATGCTTGAGAAACGGATCGGGCCAGTCGGCGACGTCCTTGATAACATATGGATGNCCTCCCAAAGCCTTCTGCACGAACTCACACTGCAGTCTGGGGTGAGACAACTTGAGCTCNCAGGAATATGNCATGNACTCACTAGGACAGGATATGTCGGCTTTTCCTCCCTCNCACCGTCAGGAGNCGTANATCAATGACGGNGTCGTCAACGTTCAACTCTCGGCTAGATTCACGGANCATGTCAACCATCACTGAAGTCTCGACCTCGACACATTGATCGGGTTCCATGAGCGTATTGCCTATGTGTTCGCGGTAGTTGGTCAGACCGTCGTGACGATCGGTGAGTTTGAATNANATGGGGCTGCGTTTAATGGCTGGATCGGNCGCAGTTGNGTCAGAGGGAGTGGCCATGGTGGTGGTTGGAAAGAAGGACGTACCACATGAGCTTGNCCAGGTGTTAATATATCGCGCTCATCGAGGATGGCCACNGCCGACGGGATCCAATAGATGAGTCTAGATGATCGATAATAGGAACAATGAAGTGCAGNNCAAATGGAATATGAAATGCAACAATGGGATGAACGCAAGGTTACGGTGGAAGGATAGTAACGTCAGCGTAAACAGAACAATGGATGTCTGCCTCGTGTTGTCGGTGATGGCGCAAAGTGACTCGGTACAGCTGTTCATGTATGAATTATATAAATTATTACCCACCATGAGGTCATACAAAGGCACTGATTCATACGCACAAGTCACCTTCGAAATTGCTCAATCGCTTGGCTGAAGGCAAAGCATAGCACGAGTCAGTCCCAATTCCTTGACCGAACAGTAGCACAGAGTATACACACCGCTGCCTTTCTTTCGAAGATTCTCTTGGATGTGACTGCTAAGAGGCCTCGTCAGAGTCGTGGAAAACGAACACAAACGAGTGGCGCCGGTGGCCACCAACGCGACGCGACGCGGTCACGTGTGAGGTGCGTTCAAGCGCTCGTAACATTTACGACGCCACAACTTGAAGCGCTAGCTGTGTCCAGATCGCCCAATGACTCCCGCAGGCCCGGACTCAGCTTTCAAATTGATTCTGCCGGTAAGCAGTGGTCAGTGGTCACCGGAACGCAGCTCATATTGAGTTGTAATTTTTGGATTCCGCCCACTTGTCCAGACCCGATCATCTGTGATCGTGTATGGTATTCCACTTCTGCCTCTATGTTTCGAGTATACTTTTGTATCTTTTCCGCTATTCTCTTCAGTATTGGCATCCATTTTCTTAGTCAGATGTCTCTTTTCACATGTCTATGTGTACTGTATTTGATGGTTGTCGTAGCTACTCTATCTATTTCGTCTTTTCGTCCTCGCGCGACAGATTTACAACAGTCACAACTTGAGCAAGACATTCTCAGATTAGTCATCAACGACTGTCTGTGGCCCCATATCGGTACTGCAGTGCAACGAGCTGGTCCGTCCCCACATTCAAGTTTGCGTGTGGTGGTTGTAAGTACGGAATATCTCACAACCGTTCTCGATCTGTCTCTTCTGCATCTTTGTGTTTAAGTATTCTCAAATCACGACGACTATATATACTGCCACACATCTATTTTTTGCGCCGGAAGTAGTATTGAAGAGTCACGGTCATCTGCGTGGACGAACTTGAACCGTACGCAAGCGCCCAATACCCGCGACTTGAACACAATCCGAAAGTGCATCTTATACGACCTTACATATACTACAATCATTGTCCCCTTCGGGGTGACATACGAAAAAATTGGAACGATACAGAGAAGATTAGCATGGCCCCTGCACAAGGATGACACGCTTTCCCGGAGTGGTAGACCTACGGGTCTCAATATTTATTGCTTCTCCTTCCTTAGCTGCTTTTTCCATAGCGGTCGAGTATCCATCCCAACGGGCCGAGAGATTCTTAGCTACGTCCAGAATACATGTACGTGACGTATTTTTGCTCGTGCACCATAAAGGACGATGACGTTCTTCTGCAACTTATGGATGCGGTGCGGCGTGCCAAGTCTCACTACATCCTGTCGGAGTATGAAGCGCGTGTCGATCATGACGCCTGGAGCTCGTTATCACGATAGCAGGAATATAGAACAACCGTTTCATAATCTCTGATTTCAGCATTCCGCGGGGACCGGGTCTAGATTCTTGATTACCTCCACTTCAGCGCTCCAAGAGGGGACCAGATCCGGATTAACTCACTCACTCACTCACTCGATGATTATGGACCATTTTACATTGCGACTGGTATGCGATGACTGGAAGCAAAAACCAGCACGAGGTTGAAGTGCAGTCCTCCAGATCCAATACACGATTATGGGAAAGAAGACGCGATAATGCGGGTAAAATACAACAGGGTGTGCGCGCACGTAGTAGAAGAGACGTAAAGCTCGGAGGCATTATGGCGTGGGCAACGGCATCCTCGTCTACGCGCGAGTGTCCGACACACGGAAATCTCCCGCCTTGTCGTTCCCTGTCGTGCTCGAATTGTCCGACCTCACGTTCTGGCTAGTGTGGCCCTCCGCGGATTCCAGAGCGGCGAGCTCGGTGTCGGCAACGTATTGGTAGTCGCCGAGGTGGAAATAGACGGCAGGGAAGCGCGACGAAGAGGGCACCGATGATGTTCCCGATGTATGCGGCGATGAGGGATCTACAAGGAAGGATTCCGAATGAATTAGTCGTGCTGGCTCGGAAGTGGACTGGGATTGTCAAGGCACATACTTCCGGATGTACGCGGCGGTAGAGAGCTACGACGTCGGGTCAGTTCGCTGTTTATTGTGAGTGAATTATGAAAATAGTACTCACGTCAGCGCCCATCATGATACCCAATGGAACAGAGAACATGTTTGCGACGACTAAATAGAACATAAGCCGAAGTCCCGAAGTCTTCTTAGTGAAACATACCGTGGTCGAAGCCGCAGGCAACGAAAATCTGAAAGCGACGTTCTGTCAGCAATATTGCTGTGGTAATAATGAACGCGGTATTACCCATATGGGAATCCAAATGGCGAAAATCTTGACGAAATTACTATCAGTTAAAGCAATCTTCTTGAATGCACAGATTGCGTACCTTCGAGATCGTGTCTCGGGCACCCATGGCTTGCTATTGATACAAATCAGTATCACAAACCAGATGGGGGGGCATAAACCCGATACACACCCATACTGCCACAGAAACCAACAAATTACAACCAATACCGCGCAAGAAAATCTGGTGCCATTCTGGGTCCCTAGCCTTGTGGCTATCACGACAATGGCATTTAGCGGGGTCCGGGATGATAAGAACGTGCAACACTCACAGAGCGAATGTCTGCACGAAAGCAGGGTAAGGAGCTGCCGAAATGATGCCGCTGTCTGAAACCAAGGTAAGAAAATTCACAGTTCGCTATCGACACCAGGAGCGTAAACTTACATTTCACGAGGATGGCTGCGAAGAACAGACTGCCCACGAGATTTCCGAACGTCACTGTCAGGGCAAGAATGAACATCGACGTTCACACGGGCGTCATAGGACCAGGTACTCACCGATGAGCCAGTTGAGAGGCAAACTCCACCATGGAATTGCGCCCTTCAAAACGGCTATGGGGTGAATCTGGCGAGCAACACAATTAGGCTCATGGAATGCAAAGCATCAGATGTTGCGCAGTACCATCATGTTGCTCGTGAGTAGTTCTTGCCCTTGCAGGACAATCCTGGACGGGGGAGTGTCAGTTCTTCGCACGGGTGCCAGAGAGATGACCAAAGCACAGCTTACATCACCAAACCGACTGGGAACACAAATCCACCCATGACTTTGACCAAGCCAGGGTTGTCGGTGTTGATTCCACCTGAGCCAGCCTGGATCACTTCAGAAAGAAGGCCACCGAACGAAAGCATGATCCCCGCGAGGAACTGGGGAGGTGGCTACATCAGCAACGCGTTCGGAGCCGGGATGAGGTAGGTGACGTGGACTCACCGCTTTGAAGAATATCTTGTCTGCGCGGGTTCTGTGCTTTACGACGCCCGCCTCAACCATCCGTATGGCGACCTCGTTCGGCCTCAAGGTGCTGGGAGGATCGATATGCATGTTGAGCACGAAGAATGTAATGGGGACAGTTGCAGGCAGGTAAACACGACCGCGGGCGAGAGAAGGGGCCTCAGAACGCGAGGTGGGCTGCCTGAGAGAGACTAGTATATATGTCGATTTCGTACGGCGCTGGACGAATATGATGATGTGGCTCTAAAACCCTTCCAAAATAGCATTTCACATGCGACGACCTCATTTCATTTCTCGTATCCGAACCGTGGGTCTCTCCCCTTCCTCTCTGGGTGATCACCAAAGAACCAGATTGATACCGTGCTGGCAAACCTACATCGAGGAAGGGTTGCCAGGAAGTGGCTAGGAGACTTCCCAATTTGCGATACGTAGAGGCTCTGTACCTCTCTGTATATCCCCCACATTCTCCATGTGCTCATGCGGGGTAGAGCTGAAATAGTGATAGCGCGATCGGGATACATCATACATAGTTGATCTGAAGAAGATGCAATGTCAAATGTTATATTGGATGACTCAGGTGATCAAACGCAACGTATCTTCAGGGGGCGACGCGCCCGATTCGACTGGGATCAGATAAACACAGGCAGGGAACCGCCAGGTGCATGCTCCCTGCGGAGTTTTATAGCGAATAGTGAGTTGTGGAATAAGAAGTCGTGCAGGGATCTGCAAGACTACCGGTACCGCGACTTTCGTCTAGCTGGCAGCAGTGACCTCGTGCAACTACCACCATAGATAGGTGCTTGGAAGCGCAGTTCACGTACGTTACTCCTTGAGGTGACAATGGTGTACCTTCTGACCATACATCCTCATGCATCTCGGCCCCATTTGATCCGTAAACATCCCCGCATAATGGAACGTAAGTACTGGAACATATGTAGGGTGTCCGGTGCAGGGCCTTCGGGACACCGTGAAATCCGGACCCGACGCAAACGTACATTGCATGTTGTTGTTCGCGAAGAGACATACGTTGACAAGGGTAGATTAACGGACTCAGACTCGGATGTCGTGGCATGTCTGCAACCGCTTGAGGAGCCCGAGGAGTTGAGAAGCTGCATCTTCAGTTTCATCGCTACCATTGAAATGTAGTCAGTGCAAGTAGGTGCATACTTTATGAAGACATGAAGATGAGACTCACGGTGGATGAAGAAAGATGCAGGAGAATCGTGGCGATCACTCCGGGGTGACGGCTACGGCGAAGTGCGAGCCTTTACATAATCTGGGGTCGCCGACGTCGCCGGACTGATCGCGACTCGTGTCCTGGTGCTTATGACCACATACGAACTCACATACTTAGTCCCTGAATTCTCAAGCAAGATGTGCAGTGGGACAGAGAGCTAGCTTTTGATGTGAGCTCTTCGTCGCAAGTTTGTCGTGTCTTTGACTCAGCCACAAAAAACAAGCATTTGTTGCCGGCGCAGGGAGAACCACCCGGTCTCAATTCACATACGAATCCACAGTTATTCACCACGCAACATACCCGTTCACTGGCTTCGGGATTCATGATCACGTTGTGTCTCCGTACTCACCTTTCCTAAAGTATGAATCATGTGTCATCATGTAGCATGATTTTTAATTCTAAATGGTAATTTATGGCAATGTCAGATGGGCAGAGACTGGTGAGTATGAAGGTCAAGTCAGGTCAGGACGAAGCAGTAAGAATACATTGAAGTCGAAACACCCTAGTCTCGTACCTAGTCGTTTATGGTAATTTGACAGAGGTCAAACCGACGGTTTCGTCGACTCCCTGAACGTAGTGTCAGTTGTGCGAAGACCAAAGCGCAACCTACATTACCAAACCGACAACAAGAATCCACCTATGACTTTGACTAGACCGGAGTTGTTCGTGCTGATGCCGGCTGAGCTACAGACAGAAGACCACCGTACGAAAGCGTTATTCCTGCGAGTAACTTGGGACGCCTACATCAGCGGAGACGGTTTTAAGTGGGTGAAATGAACTCACGACCCTTGTCTGCACGAGTTCTGTGCTTTTCGACGCCCGCCTCAACCATCTTGCTGGCGACCTCGTTCTCGACCTAAGGGTGCTGGGAGGATCGATATGCATGTTAAGCACGAGAAATGCGACGGGAGATAAACACGACCGTGGATGAGAGAACCCTCAGAAGGCGAGGACGGCGTCCTGTGAGAGGCCGGTATATATGTCGAATCAAGCCCTGCGCCATATCGCCCGGGATCGCCTTTCCGTAGGATGCCTCTTCTCAGTTATTCTCCCTCCTTCCAGTGAAGGAGAGACTCCTCTGTGTGTCACCTCATATCTTGGGCACCTACTTCTATATTCTTTGCCACTTGATGATCACCGAAAACCCACGCTCATACCGCCTACCTGCGGATTTGGTGGCCAGACTGTGGGGGAGACCAATCTAAAATCAACAGGCATGGCAGTCTACAGGCACAGCTAGGCAATGGTCGGGCATCATCGACTTTGAGTATTTTGGAAGTGTTGACCAGGTGGTAAGAAAGCCGGGAAATATTGCCGCTTTCCATGTGAGGCCTTGTGAGGTTTGTATTTTCCTAATTGGTCGCTGACGCACAAGGGTCTCAACTTTCAAGTGGTAAGGCGACAAGAGGCAGAGGCTTGTGGTACCCGCTTGAATATACCTTCAATATACTTGGCATTGTGGCATTGGTGCTGCCATTGGAGGTTTGGTTGAACACGATCGGCGCGCGGCAGGCATTCCTAATGCATTCACATGCAAAGGAGCCCGTCATACGTACGAAAATCCGTGGAATGAGCCGCAGCCAAGCCTAAGCCGGCTGTCTTTTCCGGAATGCAGACATATAGATTTGCGGGTAGCGACCAGCCTGTGGGACGAGTGGGATACTGCTTCGGTAATCCTGACCATGAGGAGAGCTCGTGGAGCCCAGTGATCCAAGATTCTGCGTCTTCAGTAGACACGTTACATCGCTATCTGTCGAACATACTATCAGTCAGTACTGTAAGTAGGAGCATATCTTACGATATCTTACGAAGACGCGAACAAGAGACTCTTGTTCGGAGCGACGGACCATTATGATTGGACGCAAGCCTAAGCAAGACGGTCACGCAAGACTCCTGAGTCCTCGGCAAGATGTGTTTAAGCGCCGGTACCGACCGCGACACTCTTCGTTAAGCACTGCAGCATAAGCTTCACCCTCCGTCGTCCGACCACATTCGAGCTCATATTGAATATTGAATCTTTGACGTGGTCACTGTATCCTGAATCTCATGCAAGACGCGCAACTGTATAAAGACTTTTCTTCCAAATTCCAACAGTCAATGAGACGCGACGACGTACCTTGTGGCAACATCACCGCGTCATGGTCTATCCTGTCCGGATTCCAGTCAAGCCGCGAATCTAGGACGCGTGCAGTCGCATTCACCTTCAAAACGGATGCAGATCCCTCTGTAGACGAATGCATAGGTATGTGCCGTTCCGAGTCGGTTCACGCGTGGAAATGGACACGAAGCGAAGATAAAAAGCCTTGAAGTTGGAACCTGTCCTGCTTGCAATGTCAGTGTTGCACCAGCTGACCATCACTCTAGTCGGGCCACAACTCAGCAATGAGTCCGAGGACACCTCCATGATGTCAGAAAATAATGATGTTCCGGTCCCTGTCGCAATTCCTGTTCCGAGAACACCTCGGGTGTCACATCTTGTCCCCGAGCCACCGACAGTCTGCATCGGTCCAACTCCAACTATTTTCGTGCATAGTCGACCAACGTCAAATGATGAAGACAGCTTCGACCAGCCGACAGATGAATCCTCAGAGATGGCCAAGGCGGGAGATGATGATGATATTTTCCCAGATGCACGGTCGCAGCAGGGGCAGACTCAATGTTGAGTATATTCAGATTTTGTGGGGCACAACTGACAAACATCATGTGCAGATTCAGTCTCTGATAGCGAACATGAAGACACGATCTCTGCACCATATTCAGAAGCTATCACATACAATGTTGATGACTCGCCAGTCACCGGCAATCCCTTGGTGGTCGTCGGCGATCTCAACTCTTCTTTATATATGGTAGCAGGTGGATCCTCGAAGAGACTGGTCCAAGCGTTGGACACCACGGCTCGCACACCGCTCACTTTACCTGGGGAGCCTGCATCGACGCTAGGATCTTTGAGTCCCGCGCTTCCGTTGTCGCAGGCCCAACGGACGCGAAATCGCAATAAACAAACTGCGATGGCATACGCCTCCGATCCATCTCTTTCGTCCACGGGTCGTCCAAAGCGGGAACGTCATATTCGTAGTGCAGTAGAGTTGCTAGGCCTGGACAAGAAGCCACCAAAGCGGCGTCGTATAACCCAAGACATTAAAGAGGAAGTGAAGGCCGACGGTGATGGTGAGTTCACATTTCTGTCTGGGCGACTTGTGACCTTAATTTGATATCGTCTACTCTTGCAGTAGGCTCCTTTTGGGTAAAAGTCGATTCTTTTTCGGATGCAACGGATCCGTATATCAATGCATGGGTGTCCCATCTCAACATCCCGAGAGCGCCGCCGCCCTCGACCACGCCCTCGGGGACTTCTGTTCACCCTGAACCAATGTTTCTACGGAGCGCGACGCTGCTGTCCGTCGGTCGTGACATATTGGACCCTGTCGCTGTGGAGGAGATCTTTAGGCCACGTACGCCGCCGCCCATACACGCGTCCCCAGAGGCCCATCATGGCGAAACGATGACGCTAGAGTCGTCACCGCCGACATTATTAGCTGCGTCGCATTTTCACGCGCCTGCAAACTCTTCTGCTCCTGTGTTGGGTCAAGATCCGAATGTACGCGCGGACCGGCTTGAGCAACAACAAGATACTCAGCAATCAGCCGGACCATCTGCGCCCATACCAGCGTCCTATAAGAGTCCATCAACTCCTATATCAGACGCTGCAGAACCGGAGGCTTACACTTGGAAGAAGTCTATGTGCAGTAAGATTGCAATGACCCAATACCACCACTCGCCTCGTCAGTCATATGAGGTGTCAACGCATCAACGGTGGCGATTTCGTGAGTGATCAGAAGTCTCTGCAATTCATTGGTCTTTACGAACGATGATGTGGTAGCGAACGCCACCTCAACGGAATCCCATAACAGTTCTGTTACATGGTCTCACGAAGCACCGACCATGGCGACCGAATCGTTCCCTGATTCAACGTCATTTGCGCCCTCGTCCTCATCGCTCGCAGGCGCTATCTCGCCAGAGATGACCTATCGCAGATGATGTCACTAATGATGTTTTGTTTGCTGTACCCTCGATTCATGTTGTCTGTTGTTTCTGTTCTGTGCTGCTTACCTCCTGTCCGTCTTGAAGCTTGTTGCTTATTCGTATATCGCTTCTGTGATTAGCAACTCCTGCTGTACTCAAAGGTTTTTAATATGCTCCATGTCGTCGTATCTTGGTTACTTGTCCATCTGACGGCCATCCATACGTTGACATCTTCCCGAATTTGCGTATGCACCGGCAAATTCCTCCTAGGTCGGGTTACGGGTTCCTCCTCTTCCGGTGTAGAGCCTCGGTGATGGGCGGATAGTAGTTCGCCCGTGGTATTTGAACGCTTCGAGTTCCAAGTTCCTCCCACCTTCCTTATGTCTTGACACACAACCACAAGCTATGGCCACATCTCTATTCCAAAGGCAACCGTGGAAAGCTGTTTTTGTGTTATACCACCTCGTGACGACACTGACCATCCGAGCATCGCTATGGCTCGCACTATCCATAATTCCGTTTACCCGTACTCACTCGGCTTGGTCATTCAGAAAGGACTTCAGTGTCCGGTTTCTGAAGCAATTTCTCTACGTGTTTAGCAAGTAAGTGCACGTATTGGTATCTGTTGGTTCATCCTGTTGATTGAGAAGCAAGGACCGGGAGTATAGGGCGGGTCCCGATGCCTACTCACATTGCAATTCTCGAGGGTTTGAATATCAAGGGTGTCTGGGTCGCCCCTACACCACACCTTATCGTAGGGGATGTGAAGCGATGGGCGAAAAAGGCACACGTAGAGAGTATCCGTATCCCCGGTTACTGGATGGAGCCCGAAGGGAGTAACAGAGAGACCGGAGAAGCTCCCCGTCCAGGCGAGCGAGTAGTGTACCATTTGCATGGCGGCGGATATACCCATCACACTGCTCATCCTACGGGTGCTACAGCCAACATCCCTCGCGGAATCATGCAGCATTCCGACTCAGTCTTGCGGGCTTTCAACCTCGAGTATCGATTGTCCAAGGGACCCCCATCTACCAACCCTTTCCCTACCGCCTTGCTTGACGCAATCGCAGGGTACAATTATCTGGTCAATCACGTCAAGTTCAAGCCGGAGGACATCATTGTGGAGGGTGACTCCGCGGGTGGAAACCTCGCCATTGCGCTCGTCCGGTACCTTCTCGAAAATCAGTCTCAGACTGAATCTCCTGAAGTCACGATCCCACCTCCCCCGGGAGAGCTCATCCTCTGTTCTCCTTGGGCAGACATCGGAGACTCCGACGTCAAACCTGGATCCTCCATATACACGAACCGGTCGGTCGACTATCTGGATATGGTCAAACCTAGTGTGCGCACCAACAAGTTGAAATTCCTCGGCCCATTTGAGTTTGCTGGCGCGAATTCCAATCGCTACATATCCCCAGGGTCCACTGCGTCGACAATGGAGCCCGTTTCGTTCAAAGGGTTCCCGAGGACGTTCATCACTGCTGGCGATGCGGAGGTGCTCGTGGATCAAATTCGAACCCTGCGGGAGAGGATGGTGGCTGATATGGGTGAGGGGATGGTGGAGTACTACGAGGCGCATGGTGCTATTCATGACTACTTGGTCTTCGTGTGGTTCGATCCCGAACGTACCGAGGCTTTGCGTAGGATCACGAATTGGCTTGCGCGGTAGTATTGAAGATTTGGTGCCCATCTCGTGCTCCCACTTCACCATTATTATATCCCATTGCTCGGCTTGCACTGTATAGTACTATATACCTATCATCTCGTCTCAGGATTCCTTCGAAAGTATTAGTAGTAAGTACGTTCACCGTGGCGTGTACGGGCGCGCACATATCTCCATGGGCGCTTTTGAGTTGACCACCTTGCCTTGGCCGCCGCCACACACTTGTTCTGTGCTTCAACATCTTGAACCTGTATCTACCTGAAAAGTCCCGCTTTGCTTGCATGTCGTCCAACCAAACTGCAGTCACTAGTGGCTCTGGATCGCGTGAACGTAATGAAAGAGCTCACAACCCACTCGGAAGAAATCAACATGAACGGTGTCGTACGTCCATTTCACGTTGTCTCATCCTGGGACGCGTCACTGACACACACACATATATTTGCAGCTTCCAAAGACGATGAAAAAGTAGCTGAATTATTGAAGGAATATCAAAGGCGCAACATCACCAACAAGCACACCGTTAGTCACCTCCTGCTCGCCGAGCACGGTATTGAGATGTCGTAAGTATCGAATGGCATCATCGTTGCCCCTCTGCTCAAGTCACCGACTTATTATCATCAGAGGCAGTACTATCGTTCGCAGACGACGCGAGCTAGGGCTCAAAGGTAGTGGCCGGACGACCCGTGAGATGTCAGAAAATGAGAAACGACAGCTGCTAATGGACCAGTTGGCCAAGGACCCGGGGAGGACGCGTGGGCCGAGGACGATCAAGGAGGCTATTGCACACGAGACGTCTGTTCACTTGACAAGGTGCATGTTTTCATTCAGTGGAACCCCAAGCTCACTAACTTACATGCTGATCTCAGAGAATGGATCACTCAGGAGATGCGCCGCATCGATCCTGTAGGCTTCGCTATCCGAAACCCTCACAATAGGAGGGTGGACGTAGAAGAGGCATTGCCGCAAGGACCACACTTTGCATGGACGGGCTACGGGTATGACAAGTTGGCACAAATAGGCTTTCCGATCTGGTGCATGCGGGACTCGTGGTCAATCAATTGGTTGGGAATGTGGGTTCTGCCAGTTCGTCAGGATAGACATGCACATACCCATCGGTATCTTGGTCTGGTTAAGTCGTTGGAAGGTACGCGATTCTTGAGCTTGACGCTGTAGCGCTCTGACGCCTTCATCAGGTATGCCAATGCAGGGCACGACGGTCGACAGGAAGGAAGCGTCGCTGACATATGCACTCACTCACGCGTTGAGGTAATGTTGTTCTTCAATTGAACGTATAAGTTTTGTTGATGACGGACATCGTTCTTAGGGAAGCTCTCACGTCCGAACCTGCTGGAGAGGAGCCGACGGTAGACCGTTTCCTTCGACGCATTGATAACATACGTGCAGAACGCGGAACTGCACATCTTCAATTCGACTGGGGTGACAGTATGCTTGCCACCTGGGAAGAGGGGAAAGCCTTTTACAACCCAGCTGACCCTCGGCAATAGTGTGTATTTCACTCACGTCGCAGGAACTGACTGACCCGCCGGCCTATAGCGAGCTTGCTCAGTGGCTGTGGTCTACGTTGATCCAAAAAGAACTCGATAACTCCCGATACACCTACAACAATCACAAATCCCGCAAGGACAATGCGAAATCACGACCAACCGGGATTACGCCCAGCATCGCTCTCGCCTTGTATGTACAACACGGAGGAGAGAATTGCTTACAGAATGTGGACACAGAAATCATTGGACATCTCATGGATGATGTTGGGGGCGACGACGTGGTCAGATTCGTGACCAAGGCGTACGAGAGGCGGGCAATGGTTGTTTTCGAAGCTCTTGGTGTAAGGGAGGTCAAGGTGACCAACGTGTGGGATGTGTTCTCCCAAATGCTGCCCTTGATCTAAAGTTTGCTGCGCTTCATTGCTGCTCTATTTGCTGGTTGACTTCTTTTATGTAGGATATCGTAGTTTCTTGGATCGCCATTCCAGGCAAAACATTCGTCCGTTCTGAAACATTCATGTGCATCTCGGTATGCATTTTGAACTTCCAAAGCGGTGGTTTTACCTGGGAAAGTCGCTATAGATCGAACACTCTGGCCCGCAGTATAAGGAAGCTAGTTTATTTTCAACTATCATTTTAGTGACAGCAATCGCTGAGGCCCTAGATATCTGACACATTCAACTGGGTGAGCTCACTCAATCTTTGATACCTCTCACTTCAGGCTAAGGCGTTTGCAGTGAATGTGTGGCTTGCCTTTGTAGGCTTCGTCGTCGTGAGAGCTGCGGAAAGACGGCTCGAATGAAGCATCTCACGACGGAGATCGGGCATAATTACTACAACCCGAATAACTTACGTGGACCGAAGCCGTTCATTATGGAAAATCCTTGAGCGGTGCGACGCTGGAAGGATCTTCGAGTTCCATCGCCATTCCAAGTCATATTGCCGCAGTGCGGCGAAAGCAGGGGTTGTCGACTATGACAATGCTGTCGCAGTGACGATCATGGTTGTAACCTGTAAGTAACGCAGCGACTCGAACTAGACTTAGACTAAGGTATGTACCACGCAGTGATCTCGTTGCTCCTCATCCTCAGCTCAAAAACCTCTAATATAGTAACTCTATCAAAAGAGCCATACTCTTTGAGTCCCTGATTATTGCGCGTTCGCCTTCAACCAGTCGTTCCGTATTATCATTATTCATCATGCCGCTCCGCACGCTTGTGCGATGTCGGTGATTCTATAAACGGACATGATGCGACGTAGTCTTCTAGGCGGCAACGCGTATCTACGCGAACGCGAATCTTGTTGCTCGTTCCACAGCGCCCAGCAGTAAAATAGTTCTTGCTTTGGTTCTCTAAAAATGTGCCGACGTAGTCAGCTGGCCCAGAAGCCCATGTGCAGGAGCAACGCACGTATATATACCCCGGAGAACGACGCGTCGCATTCCCCTCCGACCGCTGTAGTGCGAGTCTATGCCCCTCTTTTGTTTCGCCGAATATCCCTTCCCGCTCCTTGTCAAGTTCGACGATGGAGGGACTCAGCCGACATTCCGTCGACATTTATATATTGGCTGTGCATGATGCATGGCTGACCAGGGTTGCAGCATGTGAGTACAGCAAATGTTTCCTCTTCTATGATTCTCAGGCTTATCGACATTTCGTAGATGTCGTAGCAAGTCTTGTAGTATATGATTATTGTGAGTATACAGAGCAGCTCCTCGTGAATTCTCGAATCTGGCTGATTCTATTGCAGTACTTTCGCTTTCGTTAGAGGTGCGTTTGGGTTTCGGCTGTGGCGTAGGATTGGGTACTTATTGCGATGATACGAGGAATTAGGTTGAGTTGATCTGGGTGAGTCTGTGTGTTATATATATTGAACGACCTAACGCATACACCCGTTTCACTAGAAAAAGCCGTGGTCAATTATCAAGGTCGTCTTTCTTTGGGTGCGTAGAGCTTGCGCATATTGGGCCGTTTGGTCATACACTGACTGCGTCCTTCTCAGCATCGATATTTTGGCTTCTTTTGTGTCATGTGCGTCCATTGCATCAGCGCTGTAGCCGAACCTAATGTTTGGTTTCAGCTTTCAATGTATCGGTACGAATGATGGCGGATAGAATTCTCTGGTTGAATGCTCATAAACGTACTTGCAACAACAGGACTTACGAGTACAGATGTGACCAATAAAGTGAGTGTTTCAGTACTTTTTCACCTCTTCGAAACGGAACGTTGACACCCTGTTGTGATTCAGTTGTACGTTGTTACTTCCTCCGCACCTCGCACTTCCGTTTGACGCTAACTACGCCACAGCTGTATGTACGTTGTGTGTAAACCGTAACGTTGTCCTTGCGAACTTACATCCTAGGCTCCGTATGGTTTCGATGGGAATTGTGGGCGACGCCGGTATGTACTACAGCTCACTTAAACGTATATGATTGCAACTTCTCAATTGTTGTTTCAGGTTCTTCTTTTCTCGTCTGAGAGTAAGGCGTTACTGCTGCCTTCACACATATGCTCCTCTCATGCGTCATTACAGTTGTTATTATACTTTGGATCTGGATCATCTATAACAAAAGCAAGCAGATACTCGGATTGCTGCTCGGATTGTTCGCTGGCGAGGTTGGCGGTGTTCTCTTTGTTCTCATCAAATCGGTACCGGATTTTTCAGGTGAAAATTCAAGTTCAGACTTGCATGCTGCGTGGCCGGGGCACTGACAAGTCTGCGTAGCTGGCGCACATGCCATTCCTGGGGTGACTTATTGCCTGATGACAAGGGCGACAATCCTCCTCAGGCTTCTATGGGTTCCGATCCTTTGCTTCGACTCTAGTTTACTCGCTCTATATTTGTACAAAGGTTTTCACGCATACCACGACCCAGGACCCAAGGATCAGACAGGCGTGTTGCGTATGGTATATAAACATTCTTTACTAAATTTCCTTGCGTAGGTGACTGTTGCTTGACTAATTTGTCTTGTCATTCTGACGATGCTTGTGCGTACAGAATCTTTGCTTCCTACCTTACTTGTGCCGTTATCTGGGTGGCCGCAGAGGTGAGCTTTGCATCGCAATCTCAGTGTTTTGCCGGTCTGACGCATCTTAGCCCGGTCTTGCACAAATTCCTGTCGGATTTGCGCTCTCGCTGTCTATCAGTAATTGCACAAGGCTCCTCCTCAATATCCGGCGAGCATACTACATTGGCCCTCGCGGCAATGTTTCCATCGTCGTGCTTCCTCGCGACGCCGATAATGATGACCACCAATCTTCCACTACGCCCATCATCGAATGGAACGATGGTCCCGACCATTGCTCTGACGGAGGGGAATGCGGGCGCGTTGAGCTCGCAGAGTCGCTTCTTCTCAGCCGAGAGACGCCTGACCCGCGGAGGTCTGTGGAGATGAAGATCGCCACCCCGGAGGAGCAACGGGACCGGTGGCAGTACGAACTACGGACGATGCAAGCGAAGTAGTGCAGAGGGTATTCTTTTGTGGACGTTGTCAATATGTATCCATAGTCATACTTCAGTCAGCGGCGCAGCTCTAGAGTGACACGCTGTTGTCTCGCTGACGCATCGAATATAATCAGGCAACAATTAGAGTTGCTCCTTTACCTGCTGCCTGAGTACGCCTTGCTTACCCTTGATAGGATTGGCCACACGATATTACAAAGAACCTTGCAAAGAACGAAGGCTTAGGTACGTACTAGGTACCTGTTTGATTGTTCCTCAACGTCGTGGAGGCGTCTACATCCTAACTGGACGACGGAACCCCCCCGCCTGTACATTGTAGTCAGACTCATGATCTCCGAAGTACCTCGAGTTGCTTGATCTGCAGATTTCTGTCGTCCATAAACCTGGCCTTGGTGTCGTGAACGCAGAGGCGGCCAAAAAAGTGCTTCGGAGATACCTTGACTAGTAGGACAACGCGGAAAACGCGTGTATCTCCATCACGACTTCCTGGCTATCGATGATGATAGACTTTCCGTGCCGATGTTTGTTGGCCTATTCATCCTTCCACCAGTGATGTATGAGGCTTTGAAGACGTTGTATCTTGCTCGACCGTGTGCTCGAATCATGAAATGGTATTCTAGCTTACCGCTCTTGGGATGGAGGGTTTCTAAATTCTGATCCGTGTACGTGCGAACCACGCCCTGAACCGTTGCACCTGAAGGGTTGGAAAGCGGTGTGTCACTGGGGCACACTCGTGTGTTTTGCGATAGGAGGAGTGTGATTTCGAGCCTCCTTAGCGACTAAAAGCAGTGGCAGAGGCGACTGCAACGAAACCTTTCAGAAACAAATGAACCTCGACCTCGGAAACAATCAAATGCGAACACCTTTCTTATCATGCGTCAATCATGATTAGCTCGGATGGTTCAAGGGTAAATACGCGAACAAGAAAGTGAAGAGTAAAGGGGCTCGCGCCGGCAGATAAGAGCCGCCAACACGAGGATTCGCGTCTGCAAGTCGCTTGTTCGACCTTTTCTCTCTTTTTCACCAACGACCACGACGTCGAGTTCGACGACGGCGACGACGACAGTCATGACATTCATGGCGGTCCCTGCCGCAGCAATTCTGCTGCCCGCACATGCTATTCTCCGCCTGGTCTCCCCAGCGCTCGTCCTTCTATCCACATTGTCTATTATTCCCGCCCGTCCTCCTCCACAGGACCCCTCGCCTATCACCACCGTCGTCGCCGCCTCTCGCACACCACGTCGTGCTATTATTCTCTCTCTGCTGTCGCTCGCGGGTCTAAGTTACCTGCTGGATGGTCTCACCTTCGTCGTTTTCGCAGTAATCCACAAAACATGGCCCCATTGGACCGGTATTGAAGTCGGTGCGCTCGAAGGTGTCACTGCGTTTGCTGGTCTCGCGGCATTGGGTGCTTGGAAGGATGTGCACGGTGTTCCAGTATGGACTATGAAGCGTGTCAAGGTTGCAATTATCCTCTCGCTACTACTCGACATCGCACTGGCTGTCCTGCTTGGTTTGAGCTGTGCGTTTATCCACCCCTCTTCATGTGATTGTACTGAAATCGTATTTTGTAGCCCGTATGCAAGTTCGATGGCTCACGCACTTTGGTTTCCTCGTATTCCGTGTTCTGTTGCTTGTCCCTCTCGTTGTTGCATTGGCCAACCCCCGAGTTCTATACACACCTGTTCAAACTGGTGATGAGGAGACTCCCACCGCCAGGAGCTTGCTTCTACCGCCTGGCGTTGGTGCAGCTCCGTCATCCGGGATGGCTCCACTGGAGGACGCTGCGAGCAAGTACGGTACTTTCCGTGTCTCTCGCTCCCTTGCTCCCGCTTCCGGACCGACGACGCGTGCGCCTACACCTGCGCCCTCAACTGGACGTGTTCCCCAGCCAAAGGTATGCCTCGGACGCGTTTCGTTGCACACGAATCAGACTCATGAGCATCTGCAGCACAAGTCGCGATCCGAAGATAAGGAGGAGGTCAACCTGGACCCATCTTGGACAGAGATGTGGCAGAGAGTTCAAAGACTGGCCCCGTTCTTGTGGCCATCCAAAAGTCGTGCTTTGCAAGCTCTCGCTGTGCGTTACGAATTATCTCACGACTGCAGCTCCTGCTGACAGCTCCTGTAGCTTGTGTGTATCCTTATAGTTGTCGTTGGCCGCTTCGTCAACATGGCAGTGCCTTGGTCCTTGGCCCAAGTCATTCGTATATTCGAGGAAGGATCCAAATCGACGGCGTGGCCCTACTTATTCGCTTACGTCGGTCTGCGTTTCTTGCAAGCTTCGGGTGGTCTTCCCGCACTTCGCGACGTGAGTCTATGAACATAGTATGCATAACCTTTCAACTAGTTGACGTGGTTTGTTATAGGCTCTTTGGGTTCCCGTCATGCAATACTCTGATCGCGGTATGCGTCGTCATTGAGTATACTTCTCTTATGACTCACTTTCTACCTACAGAAATGTCTCAACTGTCTTTCAATCATTTGTTGAACCTGTCGTTTGCCTGGCACACTCGCCGCAAGACCGGGGAGGTTCTTAGAATTCTCGACCGTGGTGCCGCCATCAACCAGACGTTGGAAATCGTGCTCTTCAATATCATCCCGACATTGTTCGACATTGCGATCGCATTAGTTCTCTTCTGTATCTATTTCGAATGGACCCTCGCCCTGGTTATCTTCTTTGTCATGGTCGCATACAGTGAGTTTATGCAGTCTTCCATCACACCAAAAGCTAATAAGGTCGTAGTTGCGGCAAGTGTAATACTTACGAGGTGGAGGACCAAGATTCGCAGGAGTATGAATGAGCGTGATATCGTGCGTAATGTCTCTTTCTCTTCTATCACGCACTGAAAGTGATTGCAGATTACTCGCGGTATTCACACGGATTGTCTTCTCAACTATGAGACTGTCAAGTACTTTGGCGGTGAACATCACGAGGGTGAGAGGTATAGTGACGCCATTCGTCAATACCAGGCGCTGGAATACCGAGTGATGAGTACGTCCGACCGTCCCCTTCCTTTCAAATACCCGGTACTTACCTAAAACAGTTTCTCTCAACATTCTGAACTTGGTTCAGAACTTCATCATCGTGAGTTTGTCCTTTTATGTATGACATTTCCACGACGCTGATCGTTCTTGTAGTCCCTTGGCCTCCTAGTTGGATCTATGATTGTTGCATTAAGAGTCACGAACGGCCAAACCCAGCCTCATGAATTTGTATTCTTTATCACATATCTCGCTCAGGTATGCAGGCTGTCGGCTTGTCACTCACTGATGGGCCTTGCTTACCTCGTGTTTGCAGCTTTATGGTCCCTTGAACATGCTCGGATACATCTATCGCTCTGTGAATCAGTCCCTTGTCGACACCGAGAAGCTCCTTAAGCTCCTCAACGAACCCACTGAAGTCAATGACAGGCCTAATGCCCCAGACCTCATCGTGAACGATGGAACAATTGAGTTTGGTGCGTTCTCAGTCTGCGCATTCAGAAGTTCGTACTTACTCCGTTACAGAGAACGTCTCATTCTCATATGACAACCGTTCCACGGCTCTGAACAATGTATCCTTCAAGGTTCCCAAAGGCTCATCAGTCGCACTCGTTGGCGAGTCAGGTTCTGGCAAATCCACAATCCTGCGCCTGCTCTATCGTTTCTACGACTTGAAAGAAGGAGAGGGCAGGATTTTGATCGACAAACAGGATATTCGTGACGTCACTCAGGCGAGCTTGCGCAAGGCCATTGGCGTCGTTCCTCAGGACTCTGTTCTTTTCAATGCCAGCATCTCGTACAATATTGGGTATGCTGCAGTGTTCTCAGCGACCCCGAATAGTACTGATCTTTGACTTCGTTTTGCGCAGATATGGCAAGTTTGGAGCATCCGAAGATGAGATTGAAGCTGCTGCGAAGGCCGCACAGATGCATGATAGAATCATGAGTTTCCCCGACGGATATGAGACGAAGGTTGGGGAGCGTGGTGTACGATTAAGTGGTGGCGAGAAGCAACGAGTTGCTATCGCCAGGACTCTCTTGAAGAATCCACCGGTGTTGTTGTTAGACGAGGCTACCAGGTGAGTAGTTACGCAGAGCTATAGAAGACGATACTTACCGGATAATGTTTAGTGCATTGGACACATCCACCGAGAAAGATATCCAGAAAGCTCTCCAGCACCTCGTAGAAGGTCGCTCATCCTTGTCAATTGCTCACCGGCTCTCGGTATGTGGCGTCTTCTTTTGCGTGCTGGTAATCATTCTGATAAGCTATCTGCTCTAGACCATTTCCTCGGCTGATTTGTGTGTATCTCACGTGTTTATCGACCAGTCTTCTTTGAATTGACTCTCTTGCCTTCCCGTCAGGATCCTGGTTCTCAAGGATGGTCAAATCATCGAACAGGGTACTCATAGTGAATTGCTCGCTCTGGATGGCGCCTTTGCTGCTATGTGGGCTGATCAGGTGTCTTCTTCCGATACCGCTTCCTCCCACAAGAAGGAGCCCATTACCGGTTACTCTGTCGGACAAGACACTGAGTCTGTCGTGAAGACCGAGGCTGACGGTGGCGAAGTGACTGGCATCGTGGCGCAGGATGTCATCGATGTTGAGACACCAGAGGTCAACGCACCTGCAGTCTCCGCTCCCGAAGAAGAAATCGCTGCCCCGGTCTCGTTCCCGTCTACCGAAGAACCTGTCGTTGAAGATGTGCAGTCAGCCCCAGTTGCCTTCCCTGTTTCCTACGAATCAGCTGCCCCCGTTGCGTTCCCCTCGGAAGATGCCCCCGTGACCCCACCGGTCGCATTCCCTGTATCAGATAGCGCAACACCCTTCGCTTTTCCCTCAGCTGACGCCCCAGCACCAGTTGCATTCCCTGGTTCGGACGAGACTGCTTCTCAAACCGCGCCTTCTTTGGCGGACCGTACCGGTAGCCCTGGTGTAACATTCCAGAACGCACCAACCCCTCCTCGCACCGGAACACCTGACATGAGCCAGGACGACGGCAAGAGGCGCAGAACGCTGTCGACGCAAGGCATTCAGCGTCTGGCCAGACGCATTTCAGTCTCTGGAAGACGTCAAGGTTCGGTTGCAGGCTCAATCATTGCGAACGCGATACCCATTCTGAGACGCGAGAATACCACCGGATCGAAGGACGAGAGTGCACGACCTAGTGTTGACGGGTCTGGGGTGGGTCTCGGCCTCACCGATAGTCCTACCCCGAGCGTGTTGGGCGAGGGTTCAAAGACCCCGAAGACGAAAAAGGAGAGGAAGGAGCAGAAGAGGAAGAGCACCATTGGTTGAAGGGGGTGCCGAGTTGGAGGTTCGGTTCGACCTTGAATTTGCGTCGACGTTTAGCTGTGTTCTCGTCTCGTCAATCTGTTTTTTTTTCTTGGATTTATACGACCCATGCCTTACCACGATTCCCTGCGACGACTTGACATGAACTATTTTTTCTCTTTTCTCTCTTCCTGTGTCGTTGCACACCAATGTGTCTACTGTAGTAATTCTTCCCACCCCGTCTCACTGTCCAGCATCTCACTCATCGCTATTTTGACCGCCCCGACAATTCGAGATCAGTTACGCACTTTACATTCGTATTCGGTGCGCTATGTGGTTCTTGTTTCGAGCACGACGGTTTGAACAAAGAGCACCCATGGCCAAACAAAGCCAAACACTATCTCGACTCCGAAGCTTACGCCACGGTGGGAGCCTATTCGGAATACTACTATCCCATCGTATCTTCGTAACCACCAGAAGTTCGGGTCCCCAGCCAAAATTCAAGCGCTGATCGAGAAATCCTGGCTCCTCATTGGCTTAGGAGCCCATTTTACCAACTTGTGGTGGTTCCGAAGATACCGTGAGATATAGTATGGCGACGTCGACCTCCTCGTTCACTGCTTCTGACGTCGATAATCATAGCTCGGGCCTCCCAGCACCACATCCCGCACTGGAATCTCGTCTCATTCATCTTGCTGGCAGTTTCTGGACCTCCAAGCGTGGCTTTCTTGAGTCCAAAGGTTACACGCTCTGCCCCAAGACACCGCCCAGCACCTGGTATGGCGCCCACTTGAATGGAGGATTAGTGAAGTTACTTACCTTGATTTCCCCAATGTCAGCGGTCAAGTCCGAGTAAGTCGTGCCGCTTATATTTGTCAAGGACAGCTGCAGTGCTCATTGTGTCGCTGCGTTAGAACCTCCTGTCTACCGTTGATGCCCAGGACATCAACGGAGTCCGAGTACATATTTACAGAACAAGTTGTAATTCTTCTGAACTATCGTTCATCCGAAAGTGCGGCACATCTCTTCCGAATCCCCTGACTCAGACTGCCGCCAGGAAGAAAAAACAATATTATCACTGCCACACGCCTTCATTGCGCATCCTGCCAGATGAAGAGGAATCCGACGTAGTGTTCGTCGTCTTCACGTACATTCCAAGAGAAAAACCCGCGGCCTCTACCACCGTGAATGATTTCATCGACGTCCTGACCGACACGTTCCGCGTACGTATTTTTCGACTCTGATCACTCACTTGTCTTCCGGCCAACACTCACAGTCACACACCAACAGTCAGTCGGCTTGTTAGACGAGCATGGCGGGGAGAAATCGTGCGTCTCGTTCACGCTACAATCCTTACGACATCGCTGGTCTTTTTACAGTGTAAGTCGCTGTCCACACGTGGTCGTGGTGGTGATAAGAGACCCTCGGGACGGTCATTTCTACGACCCCTGTTTTTCGACTTCGGAGGTGATGTGGTCGCGAGCGAGAGTGACGCATCATCGGAAGGCCAGTGAGTTTGACGACCTCGATAATCACCTGGTATTCGCATACGCTAGTCAACGTGCGATTCGCAAGGTCTGATTTTCTTGACACCATAATGCTGATTGGCTGAATATTTCGTCTCCGTAGCATCCAAATTTTCTACAGGTTCTCCGTCCGCTGGCTACTAGCCCGCCTGCAACGCCCCTCGAGTTCAGTCATGTGCTTCTCAGTTGCAGGCTCGACAACTACTATGTCGCCCCTCACGACCAACCGCTCTATGACAAGTGGACCCTTGGTCGATTCGAAAATGTGTTGTCCCGGTTTTTTACGAGATGTTACCTCATGTCACCCTCGACGATGATTGACGATCTCAAGTACCTACCGACAAGCTTATCATCTGGTCGCCTTGTTTTGGTTCTTCTGTAGTGATGTTGTATCTGTGTCCTGTTTCCTCACTGTAGCCTTAGGAGTGTGTACTCAGTATATTGTAATAGTACTTGTAGGTCATGGCATGTTCGCTACAAAATTGACTTCGAGTCGGTGTCCAGTACTAAACTGGCACTGCTATTGCGTATCGTTACAAGCTCACGTCGGGCCGAGGGATGGGGAGCTGGCAACATGGTCGATCTGAAAAAGATTGTCCGAGTCGGCGGTGCTCAAAGAGGGTCTCGCTCAACTGCAATTTTTGTCTATGCCATATCTTTCGGACGGTACGGTACCTCGTGCCGTACAAGTCGAGTGCACCGTGTACGCGTCCGACTCCCGAGTCATAACAAGGAACTCAACGCCTTCATATTGCTTCAGTTCGTAACATGTCGTCTCCTCGCGTGAAGACCTCGGTGCCGACGTGCATTTTCCCCGGTCCTGGCTCTCCGAACCTCTGGGCTTGAGAGCAGAGAGGTCTGTCGTTGATAGAGCTCGATGGTCACCACGGTTGGTAAAGAAAGGTAAGACTTGTCGTGATGTGTGTATTTCACGAGCTTTCACACACTATTAACATATACGATGTCCAGCTCTTATCGCTCACGATTTGAGCAGTACCACTTCGATATTAAGATAAACAAAGACACCGATATTTACCGTCCGAAACCTCGTGTCCGTACCGAAAGAGGACACGGCATTTGTCTGTCGTATTTCTGTTTCTGTTGTTCCACAACCCGCATCTTCGATTCCCCATTCGCCAACTTCGTGACAATCGTTACGACTGGGTGATACAGCGGCAGACGGAGAAAGGACTAGACTCTTGTGGAGTTCCAAACAGAAGAAAATGACATGCAGCCTAGAAGTCGCGGAACTTGTGCGGAATTCAAACTCCGAAGCGGCGCTACAACGAGGTCTATATATTCCGAGGGGTCAGCGGTTCTTCCCTCCAACCAACTCTCTCCCTCTCCCCACTTCGCTCGTCGGTTCTGCGTTTCCGGTCCCGGTTTCGTGTTTCCAAGTTTCTCAAAGATCCGGAGGCTCTATTATATTATCTGAATCGATCGTCATGTCTTCAAAAATTTACGTTGGGTCAGTTACGTCGTACCCAGCGTCCCATGAACATGCGGTATCTCCTGCTCTGGGAGGTACTCGCGGCTGATAGTGTTTGATTGTCCCCATGTAGAAACTTGAGTTGGAATACTACGGATGATTCCTTGCGAAACGTTAGTGAGGTTTTTGACACGACGCTTTGCCGTCGTGTTTTATATGCCTTGTGGAACTGTGTCTGATGTCTTCTCTCCTCTTTTTATGGTCTACCTGGTTTCTGCTCGCATAGTACTTCGCTATGGGCCAGCCCAACATTATTCAAGATGTACGCGCACTCGTCTACTCTCGAGAGTCGTTGCAAAAATGCGATGACTCTGCTTCGGAAGTTTTTTAACAAATTTTCCATTCATGTGTAGTCGATCGTGATGCGCGATCGCGAGACTGGCCGCTCTCGTGGCTTTGGTTTTGTTACCTACAGCGACCCCGACCTCGCCCAGCAAGCCATCAACACCCTCAATGAGACAGAGCTCGACGGCAGGCGCATCAAAGTGAACCTCGCTAACGCTCGCGGTGGCGGTGGTGGCGGTGGCGGTGGAGGTTCGTGATCTTTTTTGCTCGGGTTCATTCTCAGCGATGGACTGTGTGTGTGCTCCAGGCTACTCAGGTGGCGGTGGTCAGGGCTACGGTGGCGGAGGCTACGGTCCGTGGACGTCACCTGGCGAGATTGTCGATCTATACTCACAGCACGTTTCTTTTGTTCAGGTGGAGGAGGCTATGGCGGTCAAAGTGGGGGCGGAGGCTATGGTGGCGGAAGCTACGGTGGTGGAGGGCAGGGTGGTGGCTACGGAGGTGGAGGCTACGGTGCCCAAGGTGGCTACGGTGGTGGCCAACAGCAAGGCGGCTACGGAGGCGGATACTAAACGCTTTCATTGGTATGTTCGCAAACGACTGTGCTTTCAGCGCCTGACTCACTGCTTTCAGATCGCCTGCCCGCATGTATCACGCCCCGTCCGTTGTGCATGACGTTCTCGTTGCGCTTTCATGATCTCCTTCTTGTTCTTTCTGTCCTGTATATCTTGACCCGACCCACTCATCCACAACGCTCCTTATCCACTGTCCGTCGTTTCATCTGATAGCACACGTCGTTTTCGTCCCTGGCTCATTTTCTCGCCTCCGGTCTCAACCACAATGCGGCTTGTACTTGTACGATTATCAGTCTGTTTCCGTTGTCCAGTTTACCCCCTCGCTCCTCGTCCATTCGCTCTCTCTTTACCCACATGTATCGCTGTGGGTGAGTGTGTCATTCTAACTCATTGTATCATCATACGTACCGTGTCTCGTCTCACCGCTTTTTCCGGATATGTGATTCTCTACTCGATGCCATTGTTACCGATACTCTTGTCTTTATGTCGTGTGACTCTGAACGGGTGAAGCAATTCTGAACATTCGAGGAAGAAGACCCAAGAAGACAACGACGACGCCGACTACAAGCGTCTATTACCAAGATCAGTCGTGCCGTAGCCTCATGTTCGTGTTCGCCAGTATCCTTTCCATCTAACCACCAGGAGGTATTCGACGACTCTCTCAGGTTGTAAGTGATTACTTGTTCTTCTTTTCGAGATATCTTGTCAAGGATCGTCGTTCACAGAATCCGACTCTGTCCATGCAAGCGGACGCTGAAACAGAAGCCTTCATTACAACTACTCCTACGGTACCTATCATCAGCATTGGCACCGAGCCCCCAGAGACAGTTTATCACCCTTTGTTCTCTTCTCTGGATGGCGACACTGTCCTTGGATCTAAAGATGGCGTACTTTTCCGCGTGCACTCGTTCACTTTGAGGACGACATCAGGATGGTTCCGTGATATGTTCTCCTTGCCACAAGGAGCGAGTGCGTCTACCGGTCAAGATGCTCAAGATGCAACACACGCAGCTTCTTCTGCAAGCCCTCCTCCTTCAAACGTGATCTACGTTGACGAAGACGCTGCGACCCTCGAATCTCTCCTCCGTCTCATAAGTGGTCTACCCATCCCGAAACTCGATTCCTACGACGCAGTCGAGCCGATCCTGTATGCTGCAGAGAAGTACGATATGCCAGGACCGCCATCTATCATACGTGTCCTCTTGTCTACGTCACCTTTCCTCTCCGACCCCCTCCGCCTATACTCCCTCTGTTGCCGGTACGGCTGGAATCCCGAAGCCCAGTCCGCCTCCACCCTCACCCTCACTCTGAACTTGCACACACCCGCACACCGACCTACTCTCCTCAAACTGACAACGCCCGCCTTGCTGAACCTCGTCGAGCTACACCACGCGCGCCGCGACTCGCTCCGCACGCGCTTGAACGAGCCGCCGTTCGTGAACGACACCGGCGAGGCGTCGTGCTCGCATTGCGGCATGGTCGTCAAGTACCATACGTGGCGCGAGCTCAAGTATGCCATCGTTTCGGAGATGGATGCGCGGCCGATGGGGGATACGGTGTTAGAGAAGGGGCTGGACGAGTTGCCGGCGGCGAAGGCGTGCTGGGATGCAAAGTGTAAGAGTTGCGACAAGGTGTTGTATGATAAGAAGGAAACGCTGCGCGCGATTCGGGTGTGCATGGACAAGCTGCCGAATAAGATCGAGTGAGTGCGACTCAGAGACGATCCGTGTGTTCTGTTACTGATCCGTTGTTTGGTATGTAGACTCAATCTGTCAGAAGACGCTTTGAGTTTATCTCCTCGCAAATGAACGTCATGACCTTGTGGAAACTAGAAAGGGCTTCATGTATATTGGACCCACCATCTGTACATTACTTCATATCTCTCTTCTCAAAGCAGAAATACACACCCGTTGCATCAAGACGAGCGCAATCTGCCGCACAGCGCAGTCATTCGTCCCAGAGATAGATCCTCATCCCGGTCGAAAACGAGCCAACAAAAACACCAAAGTGCACACCTACTGATACGCTACGCTGATCGGCGCTTGTGTACAGACCACCGTGACCATTCTCATCCTTGTTCGGTTGAACTTTTGCTCTTTATTCGACGTATGCAAGATCCCAACATTCCTGAGGTGTACTCAAGATCATCCTCAGATGAGAGGCATTGTAATCAAAGAACATATTATGTGCCACGGCGGCGTCGTTGTGGCGGCATTATGCTAGCCTCATACTTACCCTTTGAACCTTATGCTACTAGTGGTCCGGCTCACATGCAAGATCTGTACGGAAGGGAGTGACATGTCGTACTGCCAATGTATGTCGCTGTACGTCGTAAATTTGGATTACAGTGTCGATGTTGACGGCAAATGGTAAGTAAATTCAAAACGATCTTCGTATCTTCTACATGCTCTGACAATCAGGTGTATAGGCATAATATGATACCTGCGATTAACAGACGGTCGTCACATGAATTCCCGCAGTCCAACGCATGCCTACCAGTCAGTCCTCAGACCAATCTGCACTGGACATATGTTCAAGTTTACGACTTCAACGTAGAAGAGCATGCGGATCTCTGGACGGACGTATAGCCTACTACTGTGGGAGGCATACTTACGACGTCCACATGGATCTCAAGACAAGAAACCAGCGCACGCTACCAGAACTCGCGGACCATTATCGGGTCTGCCACGGGGTCCACTTGCAGCTCTTGCCAGTAGTTCATCACTGCGCGGAGCTGAACGGTGGTGAACTGTGCAAGGTCCAAGGGAGACCATCGTTCCGGTCTCACCTGGTCCATCGTTGCACTAGCCACGAGGTGTCGGTTGTAGGTGAGTCACTTACTCAATTTTGGACATGTGTAGAGTGATTTTGCCTCGTTGTTGATATGTTGCGCAGTTCACGGTGATGCAGGATCCTCGCACGGCCTTTGCTATCAGTTTTTCGGGACCCCTAGCTGGAATGTCGGGGTCTGTGATTGTATCTCGTGCAGGGCTGCGGAGGGTGTCATTGTCATCGTGCTAGACATTAAGTTGTTGCCTTTGTAGTACCGGACGAAAATACTGTCAAGTGAGTTTGACCTATGAGAACTCCTTAGATTCTGACAAGGCTGTACTGTACCGTCTGTACGCACAGGTCGCACAGGTGTTTTCTCGCCATCCGAGTCGAGAGAACGTGAGCGGAGTGTGAGGCTCCTTTGGTCTCCATTCCAGCGAGACTCGGTGTACGACTAAGGTATCGAAGACAACGTCGACATGGACCACTGGATGATCGAATCGTGTTCACCCTGGACACCACAAATTAATGTGACGTCTCATCAAGCTCTTGTCATTGTGTTCGTAGGGGTCTCTGTAAGCACACTCGGTCCACATCCATTGCAGTACCGCCAGTATATCTTTCCTCTGATTTTAATACAACTAACCTGACGTGGCTAGATGCAGCGACCAGTGGATGAACTTGAAGGAAGACTAGCTTTGAATCCCGGATACCCCGAGGCCTCAGGATAGCCCTGAATTGGGTCTAACCTTCGACGGTGGGAGCGGATGAGGAGGCACATCTCGCAGGGAAAGGTCACAGCCATCCACAAAGTACTAGTCACAAGAATTTGGGCACGTTGATATCAGGATCCGGCGCGATGTGATTTCGCAACGAGGTGGCGAACTTTCGTATAGCCGATCCAAGCTGTACATCCTCAGGCATACGAATGCGGGCAAGCTGAGAACGCTTTTCGCAGGACAGCCAGCGCTATGCGATCGATGTCAAATGAAGCCTAAGCCACAGCCTCAGGGTCACGATTATTTCCAGACACAAGGCGGACCCCGCTTTTCCCGATGTCGCTGCCCCCGAGCCTTCCAATCCCGTTTCCACGGTGAGGCATAACAGTCCCACTTTGGATATGGTTGATGATACTTTCGGAGTCTTGATGGATCCCTGTACACGTGTAGAACCTTAGGACGCGGCTCTTCCGTTTTCCCCGAACTGCTCACGTTGGCATTATTTGCTCTCGAGGATACCGACCCCCGCTTTCTGCGTCCCTGGTAAGAGGCATATCGCTAGGGCTCTCGGGTCTTATGCTAGAGGCCAGCTCTCTTTGCTCTGCCGTGCGGACGACCGTAGCGACCCCGGAACCTCAACTCCGAAAATCAACACCGACATCCGTACTATCCCACCATGTGCCTCATGGTACCATGCCGGCGACAAGGCAAGGGAGCGGCCCCCGTTACGAGACATATCCGGAGCGGAGCGTAGACGACGGGAGCCCAATGGACTTTGTCGTCGTCTGGTGAGGGGCCAAAGCGCAAAGCAAGACACCGAGCAGTGCCGCCTTGCTCTGCCAGTGCATTGTTGGGGCCATTGTTCACTAAAGCGCAAGGGAATCTTTCTGACACATAGGAGTCACACACTCCGTCGGTATCATGTACCAGAAATTCCAAGAAGTTTCGGGGTCACGGTCTGACTCGGAGGGGCCGATCCAGGTGCCATCTGCGTAGCTTTGCACATGTGCCACTCGCTGGGTTTTGTGGTACCGGACTTGGACCGTGTCCTGTTGATAGATTGTATATATCTGCTTCTTCTCGTGTTAGTCGTCAACTGTTTGTGAAATGTCTGGGTACGAGCGGAAGGTGGTGCCTAAGGCCACAGAGTCATCAAATATTTGTTCGATCGAGGTACAGCATTTGACGCCTGTGCGCCGCACTTTGCGATCATGTAAGAGACGCCCATTTGAGACCCATTGCATTGTCCTCCCGTCGCTTTCTCACTTTCAAAGCCCAAAGCACCTAGCAGCGATGGCCGTGCATGGTGAAAGACCAAGAAAAACGCGTCCAAAGCGACAAAAGAACGGATTCAGGCCGCTACTACGAGCCGTATAAAGCGTTCAAGTTGCGCGCTGCGGTGGGATACATTCCTAGTATCTATCTGGAAACGAGGCAAACCTGCTTCTTCTTCATCGTGGACGGTCCTGTGCTAGTCCCTGGCTCTATCAAAGTGGTCGACGACCATGCATGCAATTTGATTTGAAGTGTGGGACTTCCGGCTCGGTAAAACCGCCGAGCTTTGTGGACCCACAAAGTCAACCACTGGCCACAACAAAATCCATCCTTGGTCGGTGGCCCTGCACGTGTAGATGTTCTCACACTTTCCAACCGAAATATATAACAGCCGCCTATCGACGACACGACAATCCTTTCCATCCCCCTCCCTCGTCGTCCTCGTCCCGACGACGTTTCTCGCAACCATCGCGTCCGCTTTCGCAGCTCCAATCGCCAATTCGCAGTATCCCCCACATTCCAACCGCATTCCACCGCCAATCGTCGCCCGGCATGCCCAGAAAACCCAAACCTGACGGCCCCATTCCCCGCCCTCGCAACGCTTGGCTCATATTTCGATGTGAGGCCTCGCCCCGATACAGGAAGACGCGCATCGCTCAGTCTTCCGTGTCTCAGCTCGCGTCCTTGGAGTGGAAGTCCATGGACTACGAGGCTCGCCTTCCCTACTTCAAGAAGGCGGAGGTAGAGAAGGCGAAGCACATGCTGAAGTATCCTGACTACAAGTACAACCCGAAGTCGAAGGAGCAGAAGGAGACCGAGAAGCGGGCAGCGCAGGAGCAGAAGAGGGTGGAGGCTGAGCAGCGACGCGAGGATGCCAAGCGTCGCAAGATCTCCGAGTCCCACTTCGTGGCCAACAGCCACACCACTCCCTACGTCGCCGCGTCCGTCATGAACAACGCGCAAAACGCCCTCGTTCCGGCTCTACCACACGTCCCCATCGCCGCCCCCATGCAATGTCCTCCCTCCCCTTCGGCCAAGGACGCGCCTCGTCGCAAGTCGCGGTCGCCACCGCACTTGCTCGCTTTCCCAGATGCTCTCACCGCGATGGTGCCTCCTTACACGCAGGAGGAGCAGTGGGCCGCACTCGACCCCTCACTCGAGCCTTCCTCGTCATCCCAGTATGACGGGTACCAGCAAGAGCTTCCTATGAAGCGCACTCACGAGGAGATGACGGTACGTCTGAGTCCTGAGCTCTGTTTCGAATCTTATCTCACCTTCTTACGTAGCACCGAGATGCCGCCAACATGGCATTGTCCCTCGACGACTACACCGACCTGGACGACTTCGTCCAGTCCATGGTTCTCGGATTCCCCGTGCACAACATGCCGGAGAACCCCCCTCAGCCTCAACCTGAGCAGGGCGAGGTTTGGAACAACTACATCCAGCCGGATGCGGACCCAGCTCAGTTCTGGGACCAACTCACTGACATCGATAACGGCATGTCGTTGAATGGAGGCCAGTCCTTCTCCAGCCCTCACGATCAGTGGGCACAGTACGAGGATCCTACCGCGGCCTCAGGTGTGTTCAACTTCGGTCTCGACCTGCCGTCCGACTTCCGGCCTGAGACTTTCCTCCACAACCCCGACGCCAGCTACGGCGCGCCGTCCGTCGCGTTGACACCGCAGCAGGATGATCTGGGAATGGACATGTCGTTGTTCGACTTCTCCGACTGCATCGACACCGCCTACGACGAGCAGTCGGTGGCCTCTGGATCATCGGCTCCTGCGCCCGCGCCCGCCCAGGTGTTCCAGAACTACGCTCCTCCCGCGGGTCCTTCCAGCTCTCGTCGTCGAGTTGGGGGTACGTGGGACTTCATGACTGGAAGTTCACGGCATCCATCGTACTAGGTTCCTGCTTGCATCACATCCTCGCCTCTCTCGTCACGACCTCTCACGTTTTCTTCTCTGTCCTCATCTCTTTTCTTTCTATTCACTTCCATTCTCCTGTTGATATATCGCTTTCTTGTCTATATTGCTTTCATTTTCCTATCGCTTTCTTTATTCATACTTACTGCTTCTCGTTCTCGCCTCCCTCTTCCATCTCGCTGCCAAGGTCCAACGCCGACCTTCCTCATACAATGCTCGGGCGTCGCCATGTCTCGCTGTCTTCTATATCGTCTTTCCCCGTCGCCACCACCACCGCATCACACGCTCGAGAGCCGCGATCTATTACCCTTGCATCTACTCCAATCTTCCCATTGTCGACATCGTCCACGGCTTGCAGGGCATAGCAGGGACGTGCTCCAGTCGTACTACAAGCTTCGTCAAGGACAGGCATCACAGTGTATTCTAGACTAGTGCTCATCGTACGTGTCTCCTCTCGCTCGAGTCGTTGAGGTTCATGATCACTGATGTCTCATTCGTAGGCACTTACACGGATGTACTCATGGCTCATCGCATTGCACTCTCAACACATTTCATCTCATCTCATCATGCATATCTTCTCGGTTTCTATTCATATCCATCTCAACGCTGTTCCCACTGCCTACCATACCCTCGCCACCCGACGATCAGTTCACGCATCTTGTTCAAGCTTTGCATGGTCCTGCTTCGAGGTTTTTGTATCTTGTGGGACTAATTATTTACGCCTAAAATTATATCTTCACGGTTTGCTTTCCGGTCTGGTCGTCATTCATGACATTTTTCTCGTTCTTATATCGTGGTCGTCGTTTAGTTGCTAGCATCTTTGCCATACTCGTTGTCTGGAGAGTCTCATTCGTAGTAGTGTACGATCAATGCATACACAGAGGAGTTCGTTGTGACTCAGAATCTTCGTTGACCACAAATGCAAGACTGCACCGTATTTTCCGCCTTCGTGAATGTCGACCTGTTGAACGCGAACGCGAACCCCCCCACTCATCACCGCAGTTGCGACTGCGGTACCGATTGCCGATCGTACAGACTCCCACTTAGCCGCGTTGTCCTCATCGATGCTGGCAGGTGGGAAAACTCGCTTAGGAAAGTCCATTGTTCGTCCTATTGTCACTTATCCCCGTGAACACTCTTCCACAGAATAAAGGTACCTAGGACCTATCTTACGTGTAGGACAGCATCTCTCGGGGTCTGTTCTGCCTCGTGGGGGCGTTCTGAACTTTGAAATTTGTACCTCCTTGTATTTCAGCGTTGGACTCGGAGCCGCCGTGTTCAACGGTGTACGCGACTCATGGGACCTGATTCCAGCGTGTAGGTTCGTTGTCAAGTTTCAATGTCTCCATGAGAAGATGTGGGACAGGAACGCTTGAGAGCTTGCACACTGTCTCGCAACGAAGCCATGTCGAATGGCGGTAGTAGACTCGACCCAGCCTACTCCCAGGCTCGAATTGTGGACCTCTTGCCTAAGCTGTGCCTTAGCGCGACCAACGACCCATAGGCTCGCGGCTCGAACTACCTAAACGGCACAAAACATATGATTCGACCCAGGCTCGAACTGAGGACCTTCTGTGTGGCACAATCCACATGACATCAAAGTCACATGACATGTTAGACAGATGCGATAACCAACTACGCCATCGAACCGATAACAACAAGGGATATTTAAGTGCATATATACCCATCGGGTCTCGTTCCGCATTTCATGCAACCTGAGCTCGCAAGCTGGACGCTGTACTTGTACCAAGTCCGCTTCGTCGAAGTTCCTTCTCACTCTTTTGTCTGTGGTTGAGGCCATTGCCAAAACCGCGATGCATCTGTACAACCTCACATTGCAGCCCCCCACCGCAATAACCCAGGCAATCGTCGGCAACTTCTCTGGAGCTCGGCAGCAAGAAATCATCGTCTCTCGCGGGACACGGCTAGAGTTGCTACGACCGGATGTTCAGACGGGAAAGGTGTCCACTGTCATCGCAAGCGACGTGTTTGGCTCCATAAGGTCTCTTGCAGCCTTTCGTCTGACTGGGGGAACCAAGGGTGAGCACGTGTACGTATCTTGGTTTGTTCGCAATCCCCTCATGCATTTGCCACTTTCTTAGACTATGCAATAGTAGGCTCCGACTCTGGGCGCATTGTGATTCTGGACTATGACCCTAAGACGAGCAGCTTCGTAAAGGTACACCAGGAGACTTTTGGAAAGTCTGGCGCACGACGTATCGTCCCGGGACAGTACCTCGCTGCCGACCCAAAAGGACGCGCTGTCATGATTTCTGGCATGGAGAAGGCAAAACTGGTCTACATCCTCAACCGGGACACAGCAGCCAACCTCACCATCTCGTCTCCACTCGAAGCTCATAAAAACAACGCCATCATTCACCATACTGTGGGCTTGGATGTCGGATTTGAGAATCCGATGTTTGCAGCGTTGGAGGTGGATTATTCAGAGTCGGATCAGGACCCTACGGGAGAGGCATTCAACGCTGCAGAAAAGGTACGTCTTGCCGTGTTCTTCTCTCAATATTTGACATGACATCTCCTCGCAGATGCTCACCTACTATGAACTGGATCTCGGTCTGAATCACGTCGTGAGGAAATGGAGCGAGCCCACAGACCCGCGTGCCAATCTCCTTGTGCAAGTACCAGGTGGACAACTGGCCTCGTCTGACCGATATGACGGACCGTCTGGTGTGTTAGTCTGTTGTGAAGATCATATCATATATCGACACATGGACTCGCCTCAGCATCGGATCCCTATTCCACGGAGAAGGCATCCCCTAGAAGATACGGAGCGAGGTTTGATCATCACGGCTGCAGTCATGCACAAAATGAAGGTACGCGCATACAATGGTCATTCTTCTTGTCATGGGCTGAGTTCTTGTCAGGGCGCATTCTTTTTCCTGCTGCAAAGTGAAGAAGGAGATCTATACAAAGTGACCATTGAACACGAGGAACAAGAAGTCAAGGCTGTCAAGATCAAGTACTTCGATACCGTGCCCGTTGCAAGCAGTCTGTGTATTCTGAAATCTGGTTTCCTCTTCGTCGCGTCAGAATTCGGAAATCAGTTGCGTCCCATCTTCTGCTGTCGTACAATGTTATTTACGCTCTCTCCTTACAGCTACCTGTATCAGTTCCAGAAGCTCGGTGATGATGACAACGAGCCCGAGTTCTCGTCCACAGACTATCCTTCCTATGGCATGGCAGACCCAACCATGCCATTACCCAGAGCGTATTTCCGACCGCGCCCGTTGGATAATCTAACTTTAGTTGACGAACAGGAATCCATGGACCCTGTCATCGACTCAAAAGTGATGAACCTTCTGCCGAACTCCGATACTCCCCAGATTTTTGCGGCGTGCGGACGAGGCGCGCGGAGTACTTTCCGGACTCTGAGACATGGTCTGGATGTGGAGGAAGTGGTCAGTTCGGAGCTGCCTGGTATACCGAATGCTGTTTGGACAACGAAAATCAGGGCGGACGGTACGATATCTATAACCTAACGCATGACTTACCAAACTGACCGCTTGTGAGAACAGACGAATTCGACTCTTACATCATTCTCTCCTTCGTGAATGGTACCCTGGTTCTTTCCATTGGCGAAACGATCGAAGAAATTCAAGATACCGGTTTCCTGTCCTCCGCCCCTACCCTTGCCGTCCAGCAGATTGGTCCGGACGCCCTTCTTCAAGTGCATCCGTCTGGAATTCGGCATGTCCTTGCTGATCGCCGTGTAAACGAATGGGCGGCGCCTGAAGGGAAGACCATTGTCTGCGCCACGACGAATAAGCGACAGGTCGTAGTTGCACTCAGTTCAGCTGAATTGGTTTACTTTGAACTGGATCTTGACGGCCAGCTCAACGAATACCAAGACAGAAAGGCGATGGGCAGCACGGTTCTGGCGTTGAGTATCGCTGAAGTGCCTGAGGGACGGCAACGGACACCCTTCCTCGTACGTCTTTGTACTTAAACTCACCTCTTCCATCGCTCACCACTCTACTTAGGCTGTTGGATGTGAAGATCAAACCGTCCGGATAGTCTCGCTAGATCCTGACACCACTCTGGAGACAATCAGTTTGCAGGCGCTGACGGCACCCCCGTCCGCTATCTGTATCGCTGATATGCTGGATGCTGGTCTGAACAAAACGCAGCAAACGACCTTTGTGAACATCGGTCTACAGAATGGTGTCTTGCTACGGACAGTTCTCGACCCTGTTACCGGTCAACTTACCGACACGCGAACACGGTACGTCTTGGCTGCTGATACTGCCCTATGTAACTAAGTTGCTTTGCAGATTCTTGGGCACACGACCGATTCGCCTCGTCCGCGTCATGATCCAACGCAATCCCGGAATTCTTGCACTCTCGTCTCGCTCCTGGCTCAATTATACGTACCAAAACCTCATGCACTTCACGCCGCTGATCTTCGAGAACTTGGACTATGCGTGGAGTTTCTCAGCAGAGCTGTGCCCAGAGGGGTTGATTGGTATCTCAGGAAGCACCCTTCGGATATTCCAAATCCCTCGGTTAGGCACGAAGCTGAAGCAGGATGCCATCCCGCTTTCGTACACCCCTCGCAAGTTTGTGTCACACCCACAAAACGGGTACTTCTATATTATCGAAGCTGATCACCGAGTAATGGGTGAGACGGCTGCGAAGCAACAGATCGAACAACTGGTATGTCCGTATTTCAAGGATCACTATTCTCTAGCTGAGAAGTGCTTCTAGCGCCAGGGAGGGAAGAAGATTGACGAGGATGTCCTTGATCTACCACCGGAGCAGTTCGGTCGACCGAAGGCGCCAGCAGGAACGTGGGCATCGTGTATACGGGTCATCGACCCTGTTGCGGTCAGTATTCCCTACTATCGTCACAGTGTCACGGTACTGACGGTGAATCCACATAGTCCAAAACGATCAGTGTCATCGAGCTAGACAACAATGAAGCTGCGTTCTCCGTAGCGGTGGTTTCGTTTGCGGCAAAGAACGGCGAGCTGCACCTTGTCGTCGGGACAGCTCAGGACACCTTCTTGGCCCCTCGATCATGTACTTCCGGTTTCCTGCGAACATATCGCTTCATTGACGATGGGCGGAATCTGGAGTTTTTGCACAAGGTCCGTTCGTATATGCATATTCATTGGACTATGCTCATCATAATGTACAGACGGAGACGAATGATGTACCGCTCGCTGTGTTAGGATTCCAGGGCCGGTTGGTCGCTGGTGTTGGCAAGTCACTGAGGTTGTACGATATGGGCAAAAAGAAACTCCTTCGCAAAGTGGAAAACAAGGTGAGTTTGTAGTATTGCCTGGCTCTGTGGCTCCGCTTCAACAGTATCCTTCCTCAGAGCTTCTCGTCAGCCATTGTCACACTCAACACGCAAGGATCTCGAATCCTGGTAGGAGACATGCAGGACTCCGTATCGTTTGCCGTGTACAAGGCTCCAGAGAATCGCCTCCTCGTCTTCGCCGATGACTCTCAGCCTAGATGGACCACAGCGACGACCATGATCGACTACAACACGGTCGCAGCGAGTGATAGGTTCGGGAACGTCTTCGTGAACCGGCTAGATGCCAAGATATCCGATCAGGTCGACGACGACCCGACCGGCGCGGGTATCCTCCATGAAAAGGGTGTATTGGCGGGGGCGCCGCACAAGACGGCGATGATTGCGCATTTCCACGTGGAGACATCGTGACGGCGATGCACAAGGTCGCGCTCGTCGCTGGTGGTCGCGAGGTGATGCTGTACACCGGTCTGCACGGCACCGTGGGCATTCTGATCCCTTTCGTGTCGAAAGAAGACGTTGACTTCATCTCGACGCTGGAGCAGCATATGCGCACCGAGCAAGGCAGTCTTGTTGGTCGGGACCACTTGAGTTGGAGAGGGTACTACGTACCGGTTAAGGCGGTGGTGGACGGAGACTTGTGCGAGACGTTCGCAAGGTTGCCGCAGAGCAAGCAGAGCGCCATCGCGGGAGAGCTGGATAGGACGGTGGGCGAGGTGTTGAAAAAGCTTGAGCAGCTGCGTGTCACTGCTAGCGGCTTCTAGTCTATACTTACGGTCTTTTTGTAATGTATCTTGCTGTATTCTTTTACTTTGCTCTGATCATGACCTGTACTAGACTATTCTGAGCACCACACTATCGACTCAGAGACGATCAAGGAAGTCTATAAACCAAACTACAGGTACAACGACTACAACATCTAGAAAGCAGGAGACGGCGAGAGTAGGGAGTCAAGTCGAAGTTGTAGTTCCGTTATTCCCTGATTGTGAACTCCGGACTCCTGTTCCCAGAGTCCCCAAACACTGACGGCGAGGATAACGTGTCAACCGACTGCGAGAGAAGCAAGGGGAAGAATCCGAAGATTGTGACTTACGAATGACGATGTAGTTTTTACCAGGAGGCACCTGAGGCACCTCGACTTCAGCATACCCAGCCATGATATTGAAATTCGTGGCAAGTGGTTTGTCTTGGGCTGCGGTGTTAGTATTTTGACTGACATACTCAGATCTGAGGAGAGAAGACTTACCGAGGAACAGATGCTCGTCTCCAGTTTCATCCATGTACCCTAAAACGAGCTTGCCATTGCGGTTGGTGATAGACTTCGGAGGATCGCTCGTGTCCCTGAGTTCCAATGAGATGTCAGACGCGAGGAAAACGACAAGGAACATATAGAAGTGCTCACCATCGCACGACAGCCATGTAACCAGACGTCCATACCGTCGTAGTCTTCGGCTCAGTGATCCTGGGGGCATAGACGTCCCGCACTTCAAGTATTTCCGCGATATCCCTCGGCTTATGATTGGGGTAAAGGTGAACATCGAGAGTTGGACTAATCGTCTCCTTCGGTTTGTCTGCGTTCCGAGCCACGACGGAGGAACCGGCGGGCGGGACCGAGGCGGCGTGGCAGGTTGAAACGATGAGGGCCAAGGCGTAGAAGGCACAGCCGACAGTGCGCACGGCGAACATAGTTATGAGCTCGATGGATGAGAATGATGTGAGGTTGAAAGTTTACGGCCGCGCAGCAGCAAAAGAAAGCAGGTAGAAAGCAAGATGGTGATATAGAATCAAGTGGTGAAAAGAAACACGGGTGGAAGAAGCTGACCTTAATATACAGCTCGAATCCGGAGGCTGGCATGTTCGACCACCAACCAGCCGCCAAGTTGAACTTCTCGATCGGTCGCTTAGGTGGCAATTGCCGAGTGTGGCGTCACATACTACGACAAGAATGTTCAGCTAGTAGGCTGGCGAAAAATCAGTTATCGAATAGCGCAGAGGGATTGGAGACGGGTTCCGTGCATATTTCTAGACGGCACCGATAGATGCATAGAGAACAGCGAGAAGTTCTGGCAGTCGTTCCGTAGATCTAGTAGAAGGTCTTTGCGTCGTTTCACCGTCCGGTGAGCTGGATAGAATGCATTGTGAGTATATAGTCACGAGAACCTCCAGCGCCAGTGTCAACACCCCAGTCGTCGTGGACACACACTAGCACTGGTATCTGATAACTCTTCTATTCTGAGCACCACACTGTCGACTCGGGAGGCGATGAAAGAAGTCTATAAAGTAAACTGTGGGTGCAACGATTACACCATCTAAGAAGTAGTAGGAGACCGCGGAATCAGCAGGTTGAAGTGCGACCGAACAGGATCTAGTTCCGCGGCTTATTGATGGAAAACATCGGACTATCGTTTCCGGAATCTCCAAACACTGACGGTGAGAATAACGCGTCAGCCAACTACCGGAGAAGCGGAGTAGATATGGTGACTTACAAGTGATGAAGTTGGCACCAGAAGGCACCCAGTGAGGCACCGGGAATTCAACGTGCCCGCTCATGATGTCGAAATTCTCGGCAAGTGGTTTGTCTAGCCCAAGGCGGCGTCAGTGTTTTGACTAACATGCTATCTAAGGAGAAAAAATTCACCGATTATCAGATGTTTCTTGCCATCGCCATCCACCTGCCCTATGAAGATCTTGCCCCCGGGATTGGTGATAGTCTTCGGAGGATTGCTCGTGTCCCTGAGTTCCAATGAGATGTCAGACGCGAGGAAAACGACAAGGAACATATGGAAATGCTCACCATCGCACGACAGCCATGTAACCAGACGTCCATACCGTCGTAGTCTTCGGCTCAGTGATCCTGGGGGCATAGACGTCCCGCACTTCAAGTATTTCCGCGATATCCCTCGGCTTATGATTGGGGTAAAGGTGAACATCGAGAGTTGGACTAATCGTCTCCTTCGGTTTGTCTGCGTTCCGAGCCACGACGGAGGAACCGGCGGGCGGGACCGAGGCGGCGTGGCAGGTTGAAACGATGAGGGCCAAGGCGTAGAAGGCACAGCCGACAGTGCGCACGGCGAACATAGTTATGAGCTCGAGGGATGTGGTTGATGTGAAGTTGAAAGTTTACGGCCGCGCAGCAGCAAAAGAAAGCAGGTAGAAAGCAAGATGGTGGTATAGAATCAAATGGTGAAAAGAATCGCGGGTGGAAGAAGCTGACAGTCCGGATCCGGAGGCTAGCATGTTCAACCACCAACCAGCCGCCAAGTTGAACTTCTCGATCGGTCACTCAGGTGGCAATTGCCGAGTATGGCGTCGTCTACTGCACGACAAGAGGGTTCAGCAATAATCAAGCTAATGAGAAATCGGTCATCAAATGGCTCAGAGGGATTGGAGACGGGTTTCGTGCATATTTCCAGACGGCACCGATAAGTAGATGCACGCACAGCGAGAAGTGCTGGCAGTCGTTCGTTGTGTCTTTGCGTCCGAGTTTCGCCTTCCGGTGAGCTGCGCAGAAATCATTGCCATTATATAGTCATGAGAATCCCCAGAGCCAGTGTCAACATTTCAGTCGTCGTGGATGAATACTGGCAGCAAGCAGGACCTTCGAGTCCTGGCACGGGCCACGACAAAAGAGCTCAGTGCTTTCGGCTCAGCAGTTATGAGGTTCGGCGAGAGCATAAGATGCTACAAAGCTTGGCTGTCATCAGTCCAGATATATGATGATGTATTGCAGAGGGCGCCGCGTGCTGGATTGGAATAGTAACTGTAGTCGTGACTTACGTAAAGCATAAGGCTCCTCTGAGTCTCGCGTGCTTCCCAATTTGAATCAGACCCGACGACATACAACTTACAAGCTTCATACACTCGAAACATGCACCCTCACTTTTTATTGCAATGCGTTTCCCATGATCAACCGGAGGAGTTTTGAAACAGCAAAGGGCCTACGTTGACTCGGGGTCCACTTTTCGAGTGGCAGCGTGATGGAGGATGCTAGGTTGTCAACGTCCAACGCCAGCGAGACTTCAAAACAACAACAACCTTCACACAGCGTTGGAGTGGAATTCAGGCTGTACGGTGTAGACGACAAGGCAGCTGAATCCAGGGCGCTCATCAGTGGGCATTTATACCGTCGTGTCGTCGTCGACTCATCCACGCGCGCGACCATCGTTCTACACCGTTTTGCCTCCCTTGTGCTGCGGACTTCACGGAATGGATCGCCAGACTGAGTTACAGAGAGAACAAGTTCTAACGCACGTATACAACGTGAGTCTGTTGGTATGCACTTCTTTCGACATAAGAGTTCTCACTTGGGGACCTGCAGAACCCATCGTTTTCTCCTGCACCTCAGCGACATGGCACTGGAGATAGTGATCAAACTGTCTCTGGCAACGATAGTCTCTCGCAAACACACTCGTCAAGCACACCGAAAGATATAGATGGCTGGAACAGGATGTCCAGGTACCTCAGAGACTACGACGAGGAGCGAGTTAAGGACAGCAAGGAGGACATTGATACGCTCTTGGTCTTTGTACGTCAGTCATTTTCACATTCAATGGAAGTACTGAGAGTAGGGTTACCAGGCTGGCCTGTTCTCTGCCGTATTGACCGCGTTCATTATCGTTTCCTACGCACTTCTGCAACCCGATACCTCAACCTTGACTGTTCAATTACTGGCCCAAATTTCCATGCAACTGAGCGCAGGCGGGGTTGGAATGAATGGCACCCTGCCACTAATCTCGGCTTCGAATGCCTCCTTCCAGCCACCCGCTTCCGCCCTTCGCATCAACGGCCTCTGGTTCGCAAGCTTGACGTTCAGCCTCATCACCGCGTCTCTGGGCATGCTGGTTAAGCAGTGGCTCCGGGAATACATGGCCGGCGAGATGATCTCTGCCAAAGAGCGATGCCGCGTCCGACACTTCCGGAATAGGGGCATAGTCCGCTGGCGCGTCTTCGAAATTGCTGCCTTTCTACCCATGTTGCTCCAGTTGTCCCTGATTCTATTCTTCGTCGGCATGCTCGACTTCATTCGCCTCGCCGACAGCACGTTATGCTGGATTATCGCATCCATTGTCAGCCTATACCTACTATTCTACGCGTCTACCACGGTATCTCCCATATTCTCAGCCCGATCTCCATTCAAGACACCTCTGCTCAAACCTGTGTTCTCTGCTGTACGAAATCTTCTGAAGCAGACGAAGCTCTACTTTACAAGGCATTTCCTGCATGTCACCGACTACGCTATTCCGTTCGAGGAACACCAAATGCGCAAACGTAACGATCTGGATGTGGAGATGATTATGGCGGCAGATGCCACCTTCATGGACCCCCAGTTCTTCGACAACGTCCAGTTGTGCGTCCGTGACCTTGAGAGCACCACGATAATCACATGTGTACGACTACTCATGGAACAACGCGTCGGCTCCCCCTTGGCGTCACTGCGCACGGCTGAATTCGCATTCTGGAGGCTCTCCTATTCCGAACGTCTCACAGCGGTGTCCATGCTGTTCGACACTGTACATGCGCCGCTACTCGCAGCCTTGGAAGGCAGGCGCAAAAGCTTGCATTGGGCACCTTGGATGGATGAGGCGATGTTCGGTCTGTATATGTCTATCAGGGCAAATCTGGACCTCGGCTCGCGGACGGTGTCGCCTCCGGCCCTTATGACCATGCTCCTTTCCTACAAAGTCGAATTTGCCGAACACTTGCTGGTGACGTTGTGCGAGACGCGGATGATTACGCACCTGTTCATGCCAAATAAGAGGCTGAGGTACCTTCCTCTTTCGCTTCCGCCCGAAGGTGAGTATGTGTACATGCAGTCTCTTATTAGGCTTCTCGTTGACACGTTGGTATCCAGCATTGGACAACATGTTCGCTGCGGCTACGCGACTATTCACGACCAAAGAGTGTAAGCCAATCGAGCTATGGACTCTCCTCCTCCGTTTTCTCAAGAACCTTCCGGACGACATCCTTTACCAATCCGAAATCGAATTGCATCATTTCACAGAAATTGTCGCACAGGCGATCACGGAAGACATACCGAACTGCGATTTCCACCGCCACCTACACTTGCAGGTATTGGCATCTGGCGAGACCAAGTTCCTGGCGAACAGGATACATCCTGCTGTGTCTAGTTCGCTGATCTTTGCGCTGCAAGATGACCAGTGGGATGGGCCGCGTCAAGCATTGGAGCGGCGAGGGGCCACGAAGGATTGGGGTCATTTGACTGGACACATGGAGCAACACAAGTACGTTCATCTTCCTGAATCAACAGTGCGGGTGCTGACGAGTAGGTACAGTGTTGTCTAGCCCACAGTATCAAGACCGAGTGCTTTGTAATGTCAAGACGCGACAGATACCCATGATCACTGAACGTCCGCGCTCAATTGGGAGTAGTGCATTCTCTCCTGCCACTGTATCCTCACGATCAGCTTGGCGACACCCCCCATGGACACACACCCTCACAACGAGATCTTCGAGGATCCGGTACCTCCAGACGTTCAGTTTGTATCTACGTGGCGACGAGACAGTCGTCCAAGCCGGCGTTGACAACCTACCATCGAAGCACGTCCGTACAGGAAGCGTCAACTGGCCGCTGTAATGCGACTTGATCAGCAAGATGATACTTAGGAAGAGATGGACATACAGAACAGCTGAAACGTTATCGGCCGAGATTGCGTTCTGTCCATCAGGCGTTCTCATGCGGTGCCGTCTGGGGGTATATGATTATTGAAAGACTGCGCAACTATTTACGCGTTCTTACGAAGGGTTGGGCATAGTTGTCTGGACGAGTATGAACGTTCTGGATAGTAATCTATGTGTACTTTTATAGAACATCGTCTTGTCTATGGCCGGCGGCATGCGTGCCTACGTACGAATGAGCTTACAGAGATGATTTCCCGGGCGTTCGCTCTACATACTAGTATCATCCATGGCACGTTGGTCTTTGCGCTCTGATTTACATCTTCGTAACTTGACTCTCGATGGAATATCCCACCCGTTGTCAGGAACGACGATAATCGCCAGCGCACATCTCTCATCGTCGACACTGGCACTCACAGCTTGCTCACAGCAACGACGACAGCTCGAGCTCAAATCCCACTGCTTCAGGTCTCTCCCGGTCGTCTGGGAAACATCCTCCTCCCGTAGACTCGTTCGCCATTTATATCATAAACCTGGCTTTCTCTCGACCAGTCTAGATACCCAAGTTCCGCCATGCATTCTGTGTTGTCTCCCAACGAAGTTGAGACGTTCTCAACACCGCCCACGACACCGATCCACGCAGAGCCAGAAATCAGACCATCACTATCTCGGAGATCCAGCAGGCCATCAAGCTTGCACCTCCAGCACAATGCCTCCGCTGAGTGGAAGCCAGATATCATCGTGGAGGACAGCACCGGCCAGCCCTCTCCAGATCTACCTCAGCTAAATGGGCGCGGCGCACCACCACCAGGGGTCAAGATCTCCACTCCTTCGACCGCGACGCAGAGCGGCTTTTCTTCTACCCGCATCGCATCGGCTACCATGGATCCCCTCGCGAACACGAACAGCGAGCTCAAGCTCAACGGTGTCGGCCATGGTGCTGGCATCGTCCCACTGTCATCTCCCGCTACGTTAGCGCCGGTCGCAGGACCGACTCCGCAGGTCACTTCTCCTACTTCCAACACTCAACCTCGTACCCCCCGCTCTCAAGCCATGGCTTCGCCGTGTTTTGTACATTCACGTCTGCAAGATCCTTCGATGAGCAAGCGGTCACCAGCAGTGCAAGATACGCGATTCGAGCAGGACAGGAAGCCAATGATAGACTACCCTAACGGATCGGCCCTTCCCAATGGCAGCGCAACTTCTGAAAATTATGGGTTCTGGCATGATGAGGAGGGATCGGCAGGAAGTGTTACGAAACAGCTCGCGGAGACGGCTGTAGGTGTCAGGGAAATGAGCAAGCAACTCGGTGAGCTCCACTTTGCATTGCAGTGTCTCCTCTATCGTGCTCATCGCTCGTTGTGCGTTCTCAGGTCGTACTCGCGTTCACTCTGTCATCCAATCTGTTCTGATTGTCACAAAAGCCCGAGACAACAGGCTCATCCAGTTGACAAGGGAGCTCGCACTGTATTTGATGCTCAAGCCAAGAGCGGGCGGTAGAGGGATGATTGTGTACGTCTAAACAGTAGTTTTTGCGCCGTTCGTTCACTGAAGTTGAATCTATAGTTATGTTGATACTCAATTGAGAACTTCTCGCCGATTCGATGCCGCAGGTATTGAAAAGGATCACCCAGACCTGTTCACTCCGTTCCCTCGCCGTCGATCGTCAAGCAGCTCTTCGTCGGCTTCCGATATAACAAGTACCACCTCCACGTCGGAGAGCATGCCTGAGGGTCAGTTACGCTATTGGACTGCCGATATGTGTAGTCATTCACCGCACTTGTTTGACTTCGTCATAACGGTATGTCACTTCACTTGCAGATCAAGCGAAGCGGCAAATGACTTATCGCAATGAATCTAGCTTGGCGGAGACGGTACTGTTCTGTTCACGTCATGGCTCTTTCAACGCATAGTCCCACCTGTGCTCCCATTCGCCCTCGGCTCGCTCGGATTCCTTACTAACTTTGACTTCTCCGATCACCAATCCGTCATGGACACCCTCATGGAATCTGGTATACGGGTAAATCTCCGCATGAGGTTTACTTGTACCGTTTACCGCGCCGTCGCACCAGAAGACTCAAAGTCCCGACGCCGGGCGGTCAAGAAAGGCGATACCGGCGAGATCCTGATGAAGAACCTCGATCAAGCAGGCTGGGAGGCTCTGGAAAGCGGATTTGCAGGTGCTTCCTCTAGCAAGGGTGATTGTACGAAGGATAAGGAGATCATGTGTTTCACAACCAGACCCGTGGAGAGCTTTGAGGTGTTAAATGACCTCGTCGTGGACCGTGGCCCTAGCCCATATGTTAGTCTGTTAGAGCTTTTCGGTAAGTGATCAACGTTGCATGAATAGCTATGCATGTTGATACTTATTTCTCTATGTGTGTAGGTGACGAACATCATCTTACGACTGTTCAAGCCGACGGGTTGACTATTTCTACACCAACGGGATCAACTGCATACTCTGTACGTCTCTTATCTATTTCTGAGGTATCAAATTGACCTGCTTCGCAGCTGTCTGCTGGTGGTTCGTTGGTCCACCCCGAGATTCCCGCTATCCTCATTACCCCCATCTGCCCACATACCCTTTCCTTCCGACCTATGCTGTTGCCGGATAGCATGGAACTTCGCATATGCGTCCCTTTCAACTCGCGTAGTACTGCCTGGGCCTCCTTTGACGGTCGCGGTCGTGTGGAATTGAAACGTGAGTGCCATTAGATTGAATTACGATCCGTGGTCGATATTAACCCATATTAACCCATATCGCAGAGGGAGATCACATCAAGGTAACCGCCTCGAAATACCCCTTCCCAACCGTCTGCGCCGATAGTCAGTCAATCGACTGGTTCCACTCTATATCACGCACCCTCAAGTGGAACGAACGTGAACGGCAGAAGTCATTCGTCGTGGTGGAAGAGGGACCCAGTGCGCGTACTAAACGGTCCAAGAAGCATCACCAGAAGGTGGATGAGGCCGTCTCTCCGACTATCAACGGAGATGACGACGAGAACGAACCCGGCCGACTAGATGATGAGGAAGATGAAGTATCTGACGAAGAGGAGAAATACGACATTGATGATCTGTCTGCTAGCGAGTCGCTCAAGGGCAGCGCGAGTGCTCTAAGCGTCGAAGCTAGCATTCAGACCCACCACCCGTCACATTGGGAGGAGGTCATCGGTCACGAAAAAGCCATGGAACAAGCATCGGAGTCGTCTTCCGCTACCATTCCATCTCCTGTCGCCCACCTCCATCCTGATTCACCGACTGTCAGACGCGCCACCCAAGCTGAAGTAGCGGCCCGCAATCTCATGGGCCGCCCACGGACAAAATCCAAATCGGGCCGGTCGCGATCACGGTCCCAGTCAGGCGTAGAGACCCCCGATAGGTTCGCAGGTCCGCATCCTCACCCACCGCGTCTTTCTCCCCGCCACGTCCAATTCCTCTCTTCCAATTCATCATCGTCATCATCGCTGAACGGTATGGGCGGGGACCCGGCTGACCGAGAAGCCACCGTAAGGAGTTGGGAGCGAGGTTCTAGAGACGACATCCACTCGCCTCGGAGTCTTGGGAGTGGGCGGAGCCGCATTCCGCGTGAGCGGGATCGCGCGCAACAAATGGGAGGCGTACCAGAAGTAGAGCAGAGGACGCCGACATCTGCGGTCACTGCCATCTCTACGGAAGGCACGACGAACACTCGCAGGAACTATCGCGAGAGCAGCAAGTCTCCGCATCGGAGGGTCGCGTTCGCGGTGTGGGGACACGATGAGAGCGACAGCGCCACGAGTGACAGCGATGCATAGTTGTTTGCATCGCCAGCTGCTTCCTTTCTGACTCTCCTGTTTTTCGTATTGGATATGAAGAATGAATGCTATATAAAACGAGATTTCTGGTGTACGAAGTTGCAACGTATCATATTATGACAGTCATCATCTGCTCATGTACCCAATGCTTCTACATAATGTCATTAGATTTTGCGACGTCAAGAAACAGTACATGCATCATCAGTACAGGTCATTCTCGGGTCATTCGAATGGAGCGTCCGTGCGGGCGCGTTCAAGAGTGTCAACATGGCGCAGGCTGCCACCGAATGCGGCTGTACCACGCATCCATCCATGCATTACACTCGCGCTTACAGATGGGATCGTCGATGCCGACCGCGATGAGGGTGAGCATGCCAACGAAGTCCTGCGAAACCAACGAAGTTGGTATCTCCGGCGACGGCATTTCTAGCGCAGCACGAGGAAAACCAGAAGGAACGCCGTACGAAGGGGGTACGGTATTGGCCTCGGTGTCGTTGTCGAGAGCGTGCTGTAAGCTAATATCGATGGCCAAAGACGGATCCGCCGTATGAAGAACACGACCGAAGAGGGAAGTGAACTCGCGCTGGGAAGCTAGACTCGTGCCGTCTGCGCCCCACGAGTAGAAAGGCCCGGACGCGGAGCTGGAGTATGCGGCGTTAACTATGGAGTTCAAAGTCTCGCGCGCGAAGTGGACGTGCGCGACCGACGGTGTGAAGCGGTTGGTGACGATGTTGCGGAGGAAATGGTTGAGGACGAGTAAGCAGCCTTCGGCGTGAAGTCGCCTGGCGCTGTGTCGCTCCATTGGATGAATGCAGCCGTCCTTCGTGACGCGAATGATCTTGTTCTTTGAGTCGTACCGACAGCGGTACGGACTCCCTGACTCCCAGAGGCGACCTGTCTTCACCTCCTCTCTCAGCAGCAGCAGTCCCGCAGCGATCTTAAGCTCGCATATGTGGTCCTGGAGCGCTTGCATACCAAACGCAGAGTGGCTCGCTTCCATCCGCCCCCATATCGCATGCACGACGTCTAGAATGCCCAGACCTGCAAAACCGTGCAGCTGGAATTCTCCAGCGTCCACTTTACAGCAGAAATCGGAGATGCCTGCACAGGCGGCGACAGTCGATGCACATATAGCGTGGAAGGAGATGAGCGGGTCCGGATCTCCCTGGAGATTTCGCAGTGTCGATATGGTATGCACATCCAACCACAGGCGCCACGGGTGGACCAGCGTCCCTTTCGTCAGTGTTCTGGGTACCAGGTCGGTGGTCTTCCGGCTGTATGTATCGGTTTTGACAAACAGCGACCACAGAGCTCGGGTGCACAGAGTCACCCGTGCGTGCCGCTGGGAAAGTGGTACATCCGTGGGGTGTATGCAAGATACCAGCAAGCTTCCCAACGGCAGATGGTCACCCAGCTGGAACATGATGGCGCCGTTCTCGGCATGGTCGTCGATGGAATTGACAAAAGGCTCGATGCACTGGACGATGCGTTCAATGTCCTGCTCCGTTTGTGGCTCCATGCTACGCAAGAGCCAGTGAATAGCCATGGCGTCTTGCTTGGGAGACGTTGGGGCGACGTCTTTCGTTTCTGGTGCTCTGAACTTGACGTGCATGGGGAGTTGGGGGTGTGCATGTTGCCGTTTGATGGCTTTCGTCGATAGGAAAGATGGACAAGCCATCGAGATAGATGTTTGCCGAGCCGCACGAACCGTAAGGCTCGCCGAAGAACAGATGAAGGACAGGAGGGCGGACAGGGGCGTTTCATAAGGCGAGTTCTGCACGAAGGTTGGGACCATAGTGCATCCCAGATATAACAGGGCGAAGACACAGACAACGAATAGAGTGACATTGGCGATGAGGGTGTTGATCGCAGAGAGAAAGACAATAATTCCTAGGAAGAAGAGTGAAAAGGACACGTGCAAGAACGCCGGCAGAGTCTCGACAAGGAGATTGAGCCTTGACTCCTCGAGACCCTTGAAGAAGAACGTATGCTGGCGAGCCCGCCCCCGCGGGTCTGCATAACGGTTGACGAGTCTCAGATATTTGTTGAGCCACGACAAGACCATCGTTGCAGACAAAGCGCAGCCGAGGCTGAACACCAGGCTCAGAATCCAGAGCATGTTCACCGCTACATCGGACGACGTAGATTGGAAAGCGATAGGGTAAATCACGGGCTGGGAGGAAAAGTTGCCCGAGTTAGGTCCTTGGGCAATTGCAGCGAGCTGCTGAGATATTTGGGCGAGGTACTGCACGGTGAGGTGTGCAGGGTCGGGACTTAGCGACTGATAGCTTTCGACAACGAGGGAGGTGACAGTCGCAGAGAAGAGACCGGCCTGTATCTCTGAAGGTCAAGCTTTCTGAGCGAGCGATTCGAAAAGATCGGGGTGCGTACGATTATGAGGACTGAGCTCATACTGTCTCGGAGACGCGCAATGAGGATTTCGTCCGAACGTTCAGCCGCTAAGTTGTACAGTGACCATACTATACGGTGAACGCCATCAGATTCGATTCGTGAAAGTGACTACCGAGACACTTACTTGGATTCATCTCCACATCACCGGTGACATCTAGTTAAGTGGATGTTAGTCGACACTACTGCATTGAGACATGACGACGAACTACACCTTTGAGCCGTTTCGATATCTTGATTCCCCTTGTATGCCCGGAGGAGGGATACCTGTCTGACATGTCTAGTGCAACTCTACGTGATAGGATGGCTCACAAGCCTTTATATCTAGCTCTGAGTCTGTGGGACTTGAAGGCGGTGAGATTGAGATGACAGATAAGTCTGATAAGAAGACAACGCGTTCTGTGTTGCTCACTGGCAGTGCGATCAGAACAGGAAGGTGCTGCTACTGCTGCCACCTAGTGTCAATGAGTATGAGAACACTTCAGACCAGTACGCAAAGGTCTATCGGAATGCTATATTCGGGACTATTGCAAACCTACTATACTGTACTGCCATGCTATACTGTACTGCCATGTGAGCGAAAATAGCACTGAATAGACCACGATAATGAGGACGCACCGGATGTTGAGATCACATACGAAAGGTGAAAATCCACTGAGCTGAGGTAGGCTCCCACAGTCAGCCTCTAGTACTGTGCGGAAGACAGTCGTTCCTATCAGTAGAGCTGAGGCAACAAGGTTGACCCAACGTTGACCTCATTCGACATGATTGGGGCCATGCTGCGCTATGCACATCACTTAAAAAGTAGAGAACATAGCTATCAAAATGGCTTTCAGGAGGACCCAACCATAACCACCTCGTCGATATTTGTAAGTCACTGTCTTGGCCCAGACTAAGAGAGGACAATCATGGCGCCTATCCTCGCTCTCTCTTCATTTCGTCTCAACTTTTCCATGACCTCCAAAATGAATCCTGTGCCGTTCAACGAAACTCTACGCGACCTAGCTCTGCTGCGCTCCTCCAATGTCAACTTTTCATCTCTCCTGTCGTCTATGGGTTTTCGACGCGGATCTAGCAGACGACGCGCAGGCATCTGTCCAGCGTTCTTTTCGTGTGCGCGAAAGATTCTGAACCGGAGTGAGGGGGATAGAGAGGGGATCAGGGTTGGCGGTGTCAGAGGGAAGCTGGAAGATGTCTTGGAGGGATTGAGGGGAGAGCTGGGCTGGATCAGTGAGCGTCTTTCACTGTCGTCGAACTGAAGAAGACACGAGCACAAGTTAGTGCAGGTGGGTCCAACACGATGCAGTAGGAGGCCATGTTAGTACGTACAGTACGTCATGATCCGAGATAATCAAGAGGAGACTGTCTGCTCTCCATTTCTCTCGAGCGCTCTCGAAGAATCCGATTTTCATCCCACATCGACTGCCCTCTCCACTCATAAGATGTCGCGCTTCCCAGAGGAGAATCTGCTCGCCACCGAAGCAGAAGGTACTTCATCGCTGCGCCCGGAAAGGCTCTCAAGGGTGGACGCTACATAATCATTCGCAAGCTTGGAAGAGGAACCACCTCAACTATCTTCCTGGTGGAAGACCTTGAAGCCCCGTACGTTTTAACCTCCGTTGTATCGTTCGTCTTTGACAATAGTGTATGCCACGCAGCTATCCCCAGTGTAGATACCTCGCAGCGAAAATTCTGACCGTAGCCGCCACAACTGCCCTTCAAAATGGAGCCATTCAAGAACTTTCGTTCCTTCAGGCCTTGTGGCCACGACCGCCAGGCACCCCCATGCCTACTGTACCCATTCTATACGATCATTGGGGGCAACGCGGACCCCACGGGGTTCACTTTTGCTTTTTTCTCCAACTTCTGTGTAGTCACGTCCACGCATTCCGTGCCTCTTCGCCTACCGGTAGGCTTGCTGTCCATGTGGTCAAACCGATCATTGCAAGCGTGATGGACACTCTGCAAGAGTTGCATTCAAGAGGAATCATTCACGCAGGTATGTTTCACGTAGACCAACCCTGTCATTTCTACTTCCGTTGACAATAGTATGTCTAGATGTCAAAGCGGACAACGTTCTGTTCTCGGGCCCGCCCGTACACATGGTCGAGAAAATGATCAGTGAAGAACCTGTGCGCATCGACGGCGACTTCGAGTTCGAAGGAACGCGATATCCGATTCTTCGATCCCAACCTATTCTGCCACTGGTCTCCTGGAACGTCAGTCCGCACGATGCCGAAATAATGGTCACTGTGTTCCTAAGCGACCTTGGGTCAGGTACGTTCGCTCTCCACTTGAACACGATTTATCCGGAACCTGACCGATGACTTTCTCTTTCAGCCTTGTGGGCAAACCAGCCGAACCCACCCAATGACATGGGGGCATTTGCGCTGCGTGCGCCCGAGAACATTATTCGTGCCGAGTGTGGCAAGGAAATCGACATCTGGGCTGTGGGGTGCATGGTACGTAGACTTCACATCTCTGCCGATGCGTAGCTAGTTATCTCTGGCTCACTACCATCACAGACTTACGAGCTGCTCGCTGGAGAAATCCTTTTCCGACCTCAGCCGATCGCGGGTCTTACGCCAGATGAAAGCCTTCTGCTTCTGCGATATGCATTGACGGGAGAGACTCTGGATAAAACACTCGTTCAACAATCTCGAGTGAAGGATCAGTACTTTGATCGTGAAGGTGGGTTCACCTAGTATTCATCCGTCTCGAAAAGCATGATCGATTGATGGTCTGGTCACAGGAAACTTTGTCAAGGCCAAAGCAAATCCCTACCCCCACCAGACGATCCAACAACGCCTCGCAAATCGTAGCGATCTGAGCGCGAAGCAGATCGAAAAGGCTGCCGCTTTCATCCAGTCTTGTCTGCGATTAAACCCAGCCGATCGTCTGAACAATAGTGGAGGGGCCTATTTGCACGATTGGATCGACGATGCTTTCATGGTTTGTGCAGACCCTAACAACTATCCCGGGCCAGACCACACCCATACACATTGATAGCATCCGTGACCGGTTGGTCTTTGTATACCTATTTGATGGTAGTTTGTTGTATTATGAGGATGTAATGCTTGTCCGACTTAGTCTTTAAGCCTTGTTCTCTGAGTAACCTTTGACGTTTGCGGTTGTGACTAGGGATACATAAACGATCGAAAAAGCAACGGTACTAAGTACTAGACGACGGGGAACAGGCGCCTTAACGCGTTCAAGTTCACCATGACAGTGCCAGTATGGGCCTTCATCGCTCCGAATCCTGATTCCTCACTATGAGTCGGGCGGCTCGCCGAAATGGTCGGGCTGCTAGACCCGTTCGTCGATACGATGGTCGAACGATATTCCGATTGGGATGTTATGTCCGAGCGCGCACGCTAGTGGGTTACACAGAACATCGCGCAACGCGACCTTGAACCTCTGTATGCCGCTATGAAAGAACGCTTCGAGTCGAAGACCGACAACGGATTCATCCCCATTCTACCTTACCCTGACCAGTCTACCGCTGAATTTTGGCG
>SGPM01000166.1:0-57071 GCA_004802725.1 Antrodiella citrinella | reverse complement strand
CCTCTCCCTTACACTCCTTTCTACGTTCGAGTACCTCGGCCTACCTCTACGACTCCTCCCCAAACGCCCTTACGTGGTACCCCTCTGCCAGGAGTTCTCCCATTGTTGGGTGTGTTCTCCCGCGCTTAGGAGCCCGTCCGGTGCATCAGCGCCACTTGCATAAAGGTACAGTCCAACAACATGCTTTGAGTAGCTGTTGCGCTGACTTCTGGCTCCAAGCATGACAAGCATAGCAGATCCGAGGAACTGCAAGCAGCGACAGCGTGAGGTTGTGTATCAAGGCTAGATGATTGACATCTGAGTCATAGTACGTACCTTGCATTTCTTCGCAAATGACTTCTCCGTGGAGGTTCGGAGCTGTCTCGCTGTTGTTGAGAATGCATGTAAGAGGTGCGTGGTAGTGGGACATAGCGCTGACAAGTTGTCATATAGTCTCGCCATGCTAAAGCTAGTTGCAAAACTCTCGTCTATGTCGACGTTGTCGGTTTGAAGAAGACCATCTCGGGTAACACCTTGGGCCTCGCTGCGGAGTATTCTGGTCACATACCCCACCGCCCAGCTCTTGATTGCATCGCGTCCAGAGCTGTTGTTCCTCGAGCCTGTCCAGAGGTTCAACACATGCTCAATCCGACCTTCCACGGCAAACAACCCTTTGAAGCGGTGGTCTCCGCATGCGTTCTTCGGCTCGGCCACATACAACAGCAGGTCACCAAAGTACAAGCCCTTCTGCTCCATTGCATCCAGTACGTCCCGGAGTATTCTCTCGTGCTCCCTCTTCTTCGCTTCTACCTCAGCAGCCAACATAGTCGCATTTGCGTCAACAGCTGCTTGGCCACTAGCCGCAGCCGCCTTGTCCGCCTTGTCCCTCCGACGTTGTGCGTGTTTCTTCTTTTTCTTCTGGGTACTTGCTAATTTCTCGGCTCTTGTTTTACCTCGAATCGGCGAGGTCATAATAACCCCTGGATCCGACCCACTAGCTCCTAAGATCACCTGTGAGATTGATGGTGAACTCGGAACCTCAGGCAGCCGACCTGAAGCAGCAGTGTGATGGAAGGCATGTTGGAACCAACTCGACGTCGGATGTAGCAAGGGAAGAGGAAGTGAGGCTGCATTGATATTTGATTGAGCGGGCGAAGGCGACGATGGATCGTCTGCCTCAGAGGAGGGTGCTGGTGGTGAAGAGGGAGGGAGCGGGGACAATGGTATCAGTGAGTTGAGGTCTATGTCTTCCATCGTCAAGACTCGGAGTTTGCTGAGTTATGCTCAGGTTCCAGCAAAGATGGGTGGCGCAAAGTGCGCCAAGTATACTATACACTTCATCGGACGAGCCGTTGAGTTATTACAAGCTCGATCGAAATGATCGAGAGTGAAAACTTCCTCTCGCTCTCTCTCCTTCAACATAATCCTTGAATCCTTGCTGTTCTTTCACTTCTTAGCCATGCATCTCGCTCCCAAACGACCTCCCACTGACAGATGGACGGCGAAACGATCTGCTGCTTTACTAGCTAAGCAGACTGGGACTACATCCACAGCATCATCTGCTCCGAAAACCTCTCGCACATCTTCTCATCGTCCAAAACTCTCTGCGAAAGAACTTGAAGACCTGGCTGAGCGCATGCGCAAGAAATTCGGCTGGGACAATGACCCGCGCCCCTTTCAACTCTTAGGAACACAAGCGCAGCTAGAAGGCATTGACATGATAATACAAGCTCCAACGGGTTCGGGGAAGACGGCAATAGTGGCTGGGCCACATGTGTGGGATAAAAGTAAGGGAAAGATATCAATTATGGTCTGTCCTTTGCTGGCATTAGAGGAGGAGATGGTATGTCACATCCCGGGTCTCTTCGCACCCAAATTTCTCACTGTTTCTCCCTTAGGTCGCAACATTTGAAACCGATTTCGGTCTGAAAGCGATCGCTATCAACAGTCAGAACGGGGGAATCTCTGACGCAGTGATTCGGGTGAGTGCCACTGCTCGTAGAATTAGAATGACACTGACTCAAACATGTCCTTCTTCAGAAACTCACAAACGGCGAATATCAGGTCATACTGATCTCTCCAGAGATGCTACAATCTCGCCGTTTTTCCGACAAACTCCTCCGAAACCCGTTGTTCACACGCCGTGTTCTGTCAATGGTCGTAGATGAAGCACATTGCCTTTCTCATTGGGGCGCAGACTTTCGCAAGCTATACGAGACTTTGGGCGACATTCGTCCTTACCTCCCTCCGGGAACTCCAGTTATCGCTCTTACAGCAACCTTGACTGCTCGTGTCCGCAGAGATATCTACAGCAAGCTCAAATTCACGAAAGGCTCGAGTCGGTTCGAAAATGTTGGCAACGACCGCCCAAATGTCTCCATCATCGTCCGTGCTTGCCATCATGCTCAAAACACCTTCAAAGACCTTGATTTCATCATCCCAGCTCGCATCACCAATCCAGGAGATATTCCGAAGACATACGTCTACATCGAGAACATCCAGACTGGAGCCGACATCGTAGATCATCTCAACCAACTGATTGAGGAGCGCAAGACCACTGATGTCGCGGCCACACCAGTCATCAATGTAGTTCGGCCGTTCAATGCTACGATGTCATCCGGATATCGACGTACAGCTATGGAAGAGTTCCGAAAGGGTACCATCCGAATCATGGTGTGCACGGATGCTGCAGGCATGGTATGTTAAATCCCCATGTTTTGTTGGATCTTCTTCAAGTCTTACCTTTGTATCTGCAGGGCTGCAATATTCCTGATATCGACCTGGTTGTCCAATGGAAGCTACCGGGGAAGCTGTCAAACTTCATTCAACGAGCTGGCAGAGCCGCGCGAGGACGTGGACGTACGGGAATTGCAGTACTCCTTGTGGAATCCTCTGCCTTCATGAATGTCCCCCCTTCCAGTGATGCGGAACCATCACCTCCTGCAAAAACAGCATCAGGAAAAGCACGGAAGAAAGGTAAATCAAGGAAGAAAGACTTACTGAAGATGGGGAAGCAGTATGGCAAGGCGCACGGTATGGAACGTGGAGGACCGAAGAAGTCTCACGACAAACTCCCATCTGGAAAACAGCCTCCCCTGGATGTCGAGGCAGCCGACGAGGGTCTCTCTGTGTTCGTACAGTCCACGACGTGTCGGAGGAAGATCTGGGCAAGGGTATATGAAGCAGAAGATAAGCTCACAGGTGCGTACTACTTGTCTTATGCTTACTAGACTTTTCGGCGCTGACTTTCACATCGTTCCTCTAGCACCGACTGTTCCTTGTTGCGACATATGCATCCCTGCCTTGTTTGATCGTTGTCGACCGAAATCAAAGCACACGAAATCTCTTCCAGTAAAGCCAAAGCGCGGTGAACCGGTTGCTGCCGTGCAGCCCAAGTTGGAGGACTGGCGGGCCATGGTCGCCAAACGCGACCACGCAAATGCTCACTTCAGTCCCAGCGCGCTGCTAGACGATGCAACCATTGTTTCTCTCTCTTCCCATGGAGATCTCACTCACGACGCGCTCACTCAGTTACTCTGTACATCGTGGATCTGGTGGGGTCGCTACGGAGATGAACTCGGAAAGTTCCTCTCATCACTCAAGATACCCTTCGTTCCGCTGCTAGACATACTGAAGGAGAAACCACCTGCAGTCAGTTCTAAGGCGACCGGTAAGAAGCGGCAACATGAAGATGAGGAGGAATCTGGTGATAAGGACGCAGGTATGTCCCTCATTTTCATTCTCTTAGCACGGGCTCACTTATAGTAATGTATCTAGTGGCCGGTCCTTCTTCCACTTCCAACTTGAACCCAACACTTCTCACCGCTCCAACACCGGCTGCAAAGCGTTCTCGCACGGCTACTGCATCTGCTGGTGCAGTCCCAGAGGTGGGAACGTCCGTGCAAGTCTCTCAGGTTGCAGGTGAGCGAGTCAAGTTGTAGACCACTGTTGGCTGTATACTGAAACAATTTTCGGCAATACAGGAGCAACCACACCTATTGCGCCACGTGGCAGGGGTCGTCGTGGTCGTGGCAACGACGGCTTCATCTCCTTCGACCCATCCAAGCTCAAATACTAGCCTTGAAGTGCGAACGAGCTGATATGCGCGCGGGAGGCCTGCTGCCAGCCACGGATTTCGAGTTCTTCGTACCTCAAGCTCAGATTCAGTAGTCTGTGTGTTTCAGAAATGTTTGTATCATGCATTAGAACATATATGTTATTGTGTTGTAGTGCCATAACTGCCTGTGGTACCCTACATCTACGAGAAAACTACTGCTGCACGCCAAACACTGAGAGCTCGACGCGTCGAAATTCTAAGTGCTAAGCGCTGATGACCATATACGGACGCCCCCCACAAAGGGCGTCCAGTTGGCCCAGCCGTTCCTTGAAAACAAGGAACGGCTGGGAACGAGCCTAACATCACATAGTGGTTGGATCTGACCTGCGCCTACCTTAGGTGTGTATCATTTGGAACATGGATAGCACAGTGTGAATGCGATAAGGCCGCCTGCGAACACCAATTCTCACCATGCCGACGGCACCGGTGAAATCCCGGACCCACGTGGGCCCAAAGTCGCTGCTTTGGCCGCCTTCGAATAGTAAGTAATACGACTCGGATGTACAGTATATGTAGTTCGTTGCGCCTACAACTGTTTCGTTGGATAAATGAGATATGGTTCACCGACAGGGTCACGGTTATTCACAGTTCGTAGCCCTTCATACGCCACTAAGACCTTTTTCACTGCTGCTGCAGCACATGCGGTGCTGCATTCTACTTATTTTGTAGGTTCAGATAGAAACTTGAATACAATCGTTGTACGACAAGGGGTATGGACTGCTTTTTGTAAATGTTGATTTATAAGGCAATTATAAGGCTACACACCGCTCGTTATGCATCGGGTTCACTACCACGACCAGTACTCTCCGATCCGACGACTCGCGCAGCGAATACGACCGTAGATTGCGGCACCAAGTGGGACGTACCATGGTGTGTGCCGGCTTCCCGAAGATTGGTCAAGACGCGTGCACTCAGGCAGGAATGCAGGGCACGCTGTATTCTGCGATGTGAAACCGTACATCACGACTCAACGCCCCTACAGTAGCATTTGAACAGACGTACCCTGTCATGAGGTCTTTGGAGTAGGCCTGTAGATGTATGGTGCTGATCAGGCGTACAATCTCAAACTCATCGGAGGATCTACTTACGGGTACAGTGAACGTTACGATGAAGTTTATCAAGGAGATCGCTGTGGGTGTCATACATATGAATGGAGGACGCTCTGAGTAGCTTCGCGTGACGCACCAAGCAAGTAGACATAGAACATGACCCCTTGATTCTCAAGATCAGCAATCTCTATTGACACAAAATTATGAGTCTCTTACCGTCGCGGTAGAGCACAGATCCAATGCTACCTTGCGCACCCTCAGCAAATCGAACTGTTGTGAAGGACGTAAGTAAATGCTTCAGACGGGCACACCCTGTTGTGACGTACATCGCTGGAACCCTGGAATGACTGTCAGGGTCAAGACCACTAGGCGAAGGGAATAAAGATCAGGTCGTAGAGGCGGAAGACGTTTGCTTATACCTGTCTCGACGACGATTATGATGATGAAAGGAACCCCGATAAGAGGACTGCCTCTGACGAGGAAACATCCTGGAGTCTGACTGCCAGGATACGATCTGACTGGACGTTCGACCGTCAATACTGATCGGACAAGTCACGGTTAAAAAGTCGTACAGGTCCGCGTTGGAAAATACAATCCTTCAAGTACGGCTGCTGCAGCGATAGCTCCTGCGGACAGTGTAATGAGGGCGATGGCCATGCGTTTACTCCGGCCCCATAACGCCCATGTTCGGATCATGAGAATCACTGGATGTAAGTTCCCGAACACAATGTTAACGTGGATGCTAGCAAAGGTCATTATAGCATCACACCTTCAGCTATGATGATTCCGATCGTAATGAGCCCTATCCAACCGAGAGTGAGCCAAGAGCTTTATGATAAAAACCGTGAATTGACAGACAGGTAGCGATGATGTCCATATGTTCACATTCAGCGACGGTTATATTTGCCTTCATGTAATCTGCACTTCATCTGAGTGAATTGTATAAAGACAGCAGTGGACATGACTCACAGTATAGCACCACAACTGCGTCACTGAAGGCTGAATATCTGGTGCAGAAGTACAACACTTTTGTCACGCTCATTTTTGACGGCCACATGAGGGCAATTTCAGAGTCTAGTGTCAAGAAATAGTCGTAGACCTATGGTAAGACGAGCTCGAGTGAACAATGTGACCGGTATCGAGAGCCAGTGACTTACCAGTATCGCGTTCGCAGCATCTGCGAGAAAGGTTCAAGTTGAACGTCAGTATCGGACGAGGGACCAATATGAAAGCGGATGCATACAACGCATATACTACAGAGTAGAATATCAGTACACAACTTTTTGTATACATATAACGGTACGCACCATCTTGACCCTCGCCTGACCAAAGTCGACGATGATACTCAGCGGGATCAACTCGTTTTCCGCCATCGGGTTAGCAGTCAATGTCAAACCAGGCTGAAGCGATGTAGCGAGGCAAATCCGGAATAATATCTGCGTTGCTTATAGCATCCTCCCAGTTCGTGCAGCCTAGAACCAAAGGCCGTGTCACAGGGGGAAGCATTTCGCGCGAATGATACATCACGCCATCGACTTCTACATTGCTTCTGTCTCTGATTTGCCTGTTATGGACCATGAAGGTGAGCGTATCCAACTACACTTATATCTGAGTGGTCTCAACAACCAAGAAGAGAGCTCGTTGGCGTGTAAGTCCTCTAGGAGCGCCGGCACCGCCAAGCTCAAGCAGCGCGCCAGTGACTAGAGGCATTGTGAACTAGCGGCGCAGACGTTCTTGCAATTGACGTTCCGTTCCGCCATGATCCATGCGAGATCCGCTATGATGCCATCAGGAAGGACGATCACAAAGTAGGCAGCTCACACTCCTCACATAGATCGCCGCTGCCGGATGAACAAAGGTGTGTGCACGACTTGGAGACAGTGAAAAGCGCTGCTCATCTGAATTCAGGTCTTCAATGCCTCGGCACCGCACGCAAGGATGCGATAACCGATAACAGAGACCGAGCTGATGGTGTCTGTCACTTGACAGATAAGTGATTGTTGTTGGAAACGAGCTCTGACAGAATCGATGCGCGGAAGACAACTCGGTCACCCAGTAAAAGAGCGATGGGATGCATCGCTCATCTAGGCATAGAGAAATCAGTCTTTACATTGTCAGAGTAAGAACAACACACCTCAAACATCGGTACCAATCACGTTGAACTCAGGCGGACATGGAGTGGCCTGCGAATCTTGACCCATGACCCACGACTAGGAGGATTGGAAAAAAGGAAGCATAGACGTAGATAGATGTGCGTATTAGACAGAACACGGACGCAGAATGCGACATAGCCATACGCGCGACGACAACGGGGCCACCGAAAACAGCAGAACAACGGTCAAAAGTTAAGACTCCGGCCGACGAACGGCTAAGTCCGGACTGTGCTAGAAAGTGATCAGAGGCTTCGTCGAGTCCGACGCTGCACGCTCTGAGGGTGCTATGTTGTTCAGCTACGTCGGAATTCTGAGTCAGATCTCAGAGCTGAATTGATGCCCAGGGACCGGCCATTGGCAAAGACGTTCTTTGCGGACTGGGATGTACTTCAAGTTATTCTTTGTGACTTCAAAATTTCCTTTCACACGAAAGCGACCTCTACGCGACACAGGATGACGACTGCCTTTTAGATTAATATAGTCAATATCTCGAACACAAGGTCACACATCACAACTTAAGTATCTTGATTACCCCCGAATACGGGCACATCGTCATCCGTAGTAGTATGCTCCGACGAGACCGGCGCAGCGGCGAACATAACTGTGGATTGTGGCATCAAATTGGACATATCGTGTTGTGTGTCAGCTGCCCGAAGGTTGGTCAAGACGCGTGCACTCAGGCGAGTGGAGAACGCGCTGCACTCTGAGGGGTGCCAGAGCCACCAAGTTACCTGTCAGCATTTATACGGTACTAAGTAGTAATAAATTAGATGGGGACGCACTCTGTCAAAAGGTCTATAGAGTATTGCTGTAGATGTGTGATTCGGTTCAGCGTGTGGATCATACCAAATTGAAGGGTGTACTGACGGGTGTAGTGAATGTTACAATGAAATTGATAAGAGAGATCGCTGTGGGTGTCATACACATGAACGGAGACATCCCGAGTAACTGTTGCGTGACGTACCAAGCGAGTAAATATAGAACATAACTCCTATAATCTCAGGTTAGCAACCTCGTTTGACGCGAAGCGTCGAATGTATTACCGTCGCGATACAGCACAGATCCAATACTGCCTTGCGTACCAGCAGAGAATCGAACTGTTATGGAGAATATGAGCATATGGTACAGACGACACGTCCTGTCGTAACGTACAACTGTTAAAATCAACACCACTACGTGACAGAGTAAGACATCGTTTGGGTCAAGATTGAGGGACTCAGAGGGAGGTTCATCGTACCTGTCTCGATGACGATGATGACGATGATGACGATGTACTAAGAGATCCCTATGGTAGGGCTCGATTCGAGGAGAAGACATCCTGGGGTCTGGTTGCTTGGGAACGTCTTGACTGCGCGTCCGACCGTCAATTCATCAAGATGAGTTACAGATGAATAGGTCTCACAGGTCCGCGACGGAAAATACAATCCTTCAATTATGCCTGCTGCAGAGACACCTCCTGCGGCCAGCGTAACAAGGACGATGGTGATTCGTTTCCCCCGTCCCCATAGTGTCCATGTCCGAAGCATGAAAATCGCTACTTTCAATATTCAGAAAGATTGACTTGGTGTGAATATCAGCGAACAATATCGATGCATCGTACCCTCCGCAGTTATTATACCCAATGTGATTAGCCCTGTTCAATCAACAGCGAGTTAACCAATTGCAATGCATCATAAGGATGAACTGACAATGGGCAATTGTGTCCAGTCGTCGACACTCAGCTGGAGATATATCTGTCTTCATGTAATCTGTGGGGCTTCGTGTCAATATAAATGCATAGAGACAATAGATATTACACACAACGAACGCCGAATATCTCGTACGCATGTATAGTACCTTTGTCAAGCTCATCTTCGATGGCCACATGAGATTGATTTTAGAGCTTAGCGTCAAGAAATAGTCGTAAACCTATCATGAGACGAGTTCGGTGTGACAATGCTATCGGCACGACTTACTAGTATCGAGATCGCAGCAACTGCGAGAAGCATGATGACGTCAGCACCAGACGACAGGACACCATGGGCGAGTATTTACAATGCATATACTATCATACAGAGAATTTATTAGCACACAAGTCTTCTTGCACATACAAGGATACATACCGTCTTGACTCTTGACTGCTCAAAGTCGACGATGAGATTCACAGGGATCAACACGTTTTCCGCCATTGGAGATAGTCAGCGTAGAAGATAGTAGGATTGAGGCAAGCGAACAGGACGGAGTACGGTACTTATAGCTACCCAGTTTGAAAGTTCACTGGCGTACCGCACAGCAGTGTGACAGCGCCCATGATAAACTTCGAAACATTACTTGCGAATGATCGAAATCTTGGCAATAGATGAGGTAGTTTGTTCAAATACAGCGAGACCTTGTTATGGCGGTGCGTGGTTCCCCTTGAAGAGTCGACGACATCTGGCGAAGAAAGGCAAACTCAAGCGGCTTGTCGTAGGGCCCACTGACATGAATGTATCTTCGATTCACGCTCCTGCTCGCTACGGACCAGCGCTATCAATGATCATGAAAGGCAATGTTAGATTGGGATTTCATGTCTTAGATAGACGAGCCACTCACAGCACAACGCAGTCACGGCGAACCATAAGAGGACTTTTACCCAATGAACATACTAGTGTGCGCATGAACAACTGGTCAAAAAGGAGTCGACAACTTGAACCAATCAACACCGAACTGTCAATGTCAGACAAAGATTGCAAAGAAGTTGGGCGCCGCTGCAAAGGAATGAGTAAGTCGTTGAAATGGAAGACGACTCTGTCACCAGGTTAATGAACGGTGAGATAGGGAACACCACGCATACCAGGCAAGAAAGATATCCGACTCCACGCGTTCAAATCCCAGGGATGAGCTGAACAAGAGCACTGACACGGTATAAATCGCATCTTGCGATGAGAATACTGCCTGGAGTCGGACTGCCTGGCCATGACGCAACTGGACGTTACCCGCGTTCCACGTCAGTCTTCATCAGGTTCAGAAACTAATTAGAGATTCTTACAGGTCCGTGTCTTAAAGTAGTGTGCTTCGACTATGCCTGCTACAGCGACAGCTCCTAGAAGCAATGAAGCGAGGGCGATGCCCATACGTTTGCCGCGTCCCCATAATGCCCATGTTCTAATTATGGGAATCACTGGACAAGGTATCAGGATAATGCGGATTCTAGCAAAAGACATGAGCATCGTACCTTCGGCTATGATGATACCTATCGTGATAAGCCCTGTTCAACACACAGTCGGTCATTAAATTTACTCTACAGGTATGTACACTTGTCGAGCGGGCGGTATTGCAGACAAGGGTACCAGTGACTAGAAATTGACTCACAGCTATTGATGGAATCCATTTGTCGACATTCGGCCACAGATATAATCGTCTTCAAGCTATCTGAGTGAACAGCGTAAAGATAACAGAAAGAAGACATACAGTACAGCCCGACAACTGCGTCACTGAATGCTGAATACCTGGTACAGAAGTACAACAATTTCGTCACGGTCATTTTCGATGGCCAAATGAGATTGACATCGGAGCTTAGAGTCAAGAAGTAATCGAATACCTGTAATTGTATCAGCATTGTGAACAGCATTCGAACTTCTCAAGCACTACTTACTAGTATTGTGTCCGCAGCAACTGTAAGAATCATTAGCGCGTCAGCACCGGACGATCGAAAATAGCAGAAGCATACAACGCAAATACTGTACAATCGAGCAATTATCAATACACGACTCCACGTAGATATACGAGGGTACACACCGTCTTGACCTTCGCCTGCTCGAAAGCAGCAATGAGATCCACAGGGACCAATTCGTTTTCTGCCATGAGATGACGAGAATATGAATATGTGGTCTTAAAGTCGAGTCAGTCTGGAGGGCAACAACCATAAGCGTGAGACAAAGCAAACAAGATGTAGTACATTACTTATAGTCACATAGTTTCAATCCGAAAGGCGAGGTTACATTGCACCCAGAAGGAATTTCAAAGCGTTCCTCGAGAATAGTACGAAGGACTTCTCCATCTAAGAAGCCTGCCATGGAAACTCAGGAAGGTGATGTACGATAACGAGTCGCTTCACCATCCGAACTGAGAGCTCGTGAGGGTAATTCCTCAAGAGCTCACGACATGAGGTGGAGGAAGGCGGTCTCAACTTGGTCGGCGGCAACGTCTACTGACACAGATACACTTATGTTTCTTTTCGGTTCACGTTCCTGTCCGCTGTGGCTCATTCTTATCGAACCTGCTGTATAAGCATCAGAAAAAACGACAGCAAAGTTAAGAGGTCAAACTTACATGGATGGGTCACTCACAGCACGAAGGGTTCAACGCGAGCGTTCGATAACACCATATCCGAGGAACAAGGTCTAGCCAAGAGGCGATGCAAAACACTTGTCAGAATCCAGGTCGCCGATGCATTGAATGTTCAATATGCTTTCACGAGTGAGAGAGACGGAACTGTCAATAAAGATAGCGATTGTAAGGGTCGCAACGGACGTCAAACTCAAAGACGAAGACATCTCGGTCACCAGATGTAACAAGCGGTGCGAACTGGAGGTATGTTTGTGGGTTCGTCATGGTCAAATGTCTAGCCAATTGACACGTCGAACATCTCAGCGGACCGTATCACTCACTCGAGCCAAGAGAACAAATCAGCCTTTAGATGTTCACAGATAAAGAGAACAACACACGTCAAACATAATTGATACAATCACGACTCAGTGCTTACGAGCCCTTGGTCATAGCTAGATGTATAGGAAAGGGGGGAGCATGAAATAGGACATGGATGGCAGAGCGTGAATTGCATATGTGCGATGACGACAAACAGCGAGAATGTGTGGACTCCAAAGCTCTCCATGCCGGCGCCGACGAAGGCTAACCGAGGTAATACAAGGACGCCTGCTGCGCCGCGGAGGAGGGTGGTTGAGCAGGTTTTTACTTCTCGGGGTTGGCGTTCCTACGAAGAGAGGGGATATCAGCGAGAAGTTCGAAGAGATTGGATGAGATAGGGAAGTGGAGGTGGAAAAGTCAGATAGGAGCGAAAGACGTTTCGTATTTTTATCAACAGGATAGTTTCAGTTTGAACTATTGTGTATATCATCAGGAAACCACAGAGAATGGTGTCAAGGAGACGGCGAGGCAAGCGAATGCTGCATCGAGTCCATCGTGGATGGTCAAGAATTATGAAGAAATTCGCGCTCACATTTTCCGCTTGCCGTTAGGGAGCAGGGTGACGTTCACGAATCTAGCAAACCTCGTCAGACGGCAGGATACGGTTTCTAGTATGAACGAGTACACACCTGCGGTTGTAGAGAATGCGCTTCTTAGCACGGCCCTTGGGCACCTTCTTCTTCTCCTGCTTTTCGACCTTGGGGGTCTGCGATTTTACTTTGCCGGCACGGGCGAGAGATCCGTGAACTGTATGGAGAGCATGACGATGAGTAACGAGATGTCAGAAACGTTGAGGACGGCGACGACACCTTTTCCCATATTGTCTTGAGGCGGGGTAGCGTGGTCGTCGAGGGCGTCGTTGAGAGGAGTCGGCTTGGTCCTGTACAGTTGACCACCCAATAAGGTTCGGACTCCGACACTCCGCTCATCAGCAGCCGCTTACATCCCCCCGGAGTTTGCCACGTGGGAGCCCTCGAGTTCCGTTGTGGTCGTCCTTGTTCGTTCAAGTTGCTCTCCGACTCTCCGTTGATTTTGGGACGGTGCTCCGTCTTCTACAATCGCTGTTCACTCCGTCTCTCCCGCCTTGCCGTGATACTCTGTCATGGACGACATGTCGAACAACTTGTGCTGCAGAAGTAGCGAGTCTTACCATACTAGCCGATGCAACCTCGTCCGGGATCTGAACAAATGATGCCTCTCAAAGAAGTGCAAAATCACACCTTTTGATCTCCATTTTTGCAGTGCGTAATCTGACAGACTTGATACTACATTGACACATAGAAATACACTATACACACCCACTATAAAAAGACCGAGGCTGTTTGCTTATGATCTACGACCTACACGGCGAAATTTGCAAACTTGGGGTGTGGTTTTGCAACTCTGGTTCGTTGATAGTACGAAAAGCTAAACAGCTGTAACAGAGACGGGAAACTTCAGAGGGCTTCACCGTTTCAGCTACGGCTTTGACGTTGAATTAGTCGGACGTGTTGAGGTTTTTGTGTTCTAAACTAATTTGTTAACTCACGCTGCGCAACTTTCGTCGCACTTTCCGTGAAAGAGCGGGCAGCTATTCTCGGCACTCCGCCTCAAGTTGTGGTATCGACTGGCGTTTTCCGACGGCTCCCGCTCGTGTTCCTTTCTCGCTGCTCCGAGGACATCGCCTACGAAACGGACCTCCAGCACGACCTTGCTTTATTCCGACGTGGCTTCGATGCTGTGGGCGCCACACAACATGCATTGTCCACTCCGTAGTTCTCGTAGACTCGATCAGTGTGACGGATTCCCGTTCAGAATTCACTGGCACCTGAAGACGGCAATTTTGGCTCACGGAATTAGCTCCGACTGCATGATGATGTCACGCCTGTGGACCTTCTCCATCCCTTGGTGGCAAACACCTTTCGCGACGACAAACCCTATATATACCACCGCGGTGTCTTTTGTTATTCATCAGTTCAAAGTTTGAACATCATCCTCGTCTCCACTACTCATACTCAACCCCCAATGGACCCTACCAATCTGCAGAAGGGTGCTTCGCCCCACTACTCCCTCTACCAACGCGATATCTTCAAGGCAGGAGGTACCACCGGACAATGTAAGTAGCGAGCTTATTGTCGCGATGCCCTGACGAATAACTGACTTTTTTGTCACAGTGCCTCCTTTCTCTGTTCATGCCGATGAGCTCCAAGAATCCACGAAGCGCAAGCTCAGCGAGCACGGCTACTTCTACGCCAACTCGAACGCTGGACTCGGATGGACTGACAGGGCCAACAGGTCTCAGACGTTCACGTCTTTTTCGTACGACCACGCGTCTGACCAGTCACTTGCTACAGGGAATCCTTCTACAACTGGCGCATCATTCCGCGCGCCTTGGTCGACACCAACACCAGGGACTTGTCCAGTGAGCAGTTCTGCACTACAGTCCGAAATAGCACTAATGGCCGCCAGTCACCTTGTTCGGTCACCGCATCCCTGCCCCCATCCTCTTCGCCCCTATCGGCATCAACAAGCTCTACGCGAGCGAAGGTGAACTCATACCAGCTCGCATCGCTGGTGAACTCGGTATCCCGGTATGCCTTGTACTTTTACGCCCCATCTCATACTTGAAATCATAACATCTGCTTATAGTACTGCTTGTCTACCGCTGCGTCTCAGCCTATCGAGGCCGTCGCTGCTGCCAATGAGGCTGGCGCGTCGGAGAAGAACGAGAGCAATAGTGTGCACCACTATGACGGTCCTAACGGTGGCAAAGCTACTAGCCCGCGTTTCTTCCAGTTGTACATGGGACACGACGATGAATTGGTACGCACCACGACTATCTGACCTGTCCACCTTACTTACCGCCGTACTTTGCAGACTTTGTCTCTGTTGAACCGGGCCTGGAAGTCCGGATTCGACGTCCTCATGCTCACCACCGACACCTGGCAACTCGGCTGGCGTCCGACGGACATTAACATCGCCAACTACGTGTTCTACTACCCCAACCCCGTACGTCTGACTCACATCTCTCTCTATCGTTGTGTGCAACCGCTGACCGGTTTGATAGGTCGGCAACGAGACTGGCTCCTCCGACCCCGTGTTCATGCGGAAGCACGGTGAAGACCTCAAGCAGGACACCGGCAAATGGATCGACTCCAGCGTATGGCACGGCAAGGCGCACACTTGGGAGAAGATCACATGGCTGATCAAGGAGTGGAAGCGCATCTCCGGTGGCAGGCCGTTCCTCATCAAAGGCATCCAGTGCGCTGCGGACGCGAAGATCGCGCTGGACGTCGGGTGCGATGGGATCGTTGTGACAAATCATGCGGGTAGACAGGTCGATGGTGCTGTGTCTAGCTTGGAGATGCTTCCTGAGATCGTTGAGGCTGTTGGGGATAGTACGTCGTTTCTCCTCCCCCTCTCATAGTACCGTCTCTCATCCCTCGATATAGAGATGTCCATCCTCTTCGACTCGGGCATCCGCACCGGCTCCGACGTATTTAAAGCCATCGCACTGGGCGCACACGCCGTCATGGTCGGCCGCTTGTACGTCTGGGGCATGTCGCACGACGGTGCGCCTGGGTGCAGGCACGTCATGAGGAGCTTACTCGCGGATCTGGACATCACTATGACCGTGGCTGGGTACAAGAGCATCACCGAGGACGTGCATGGGAAGAAGGACGCCGTTCTGAAGTGGAACCCGTACGGTGTGTACCCCAGGGGTGAGCATGCGAGGCTCGGATAGATAGAATGCCGTGTCTTGTCGTGCTAGCACGTTGTAATAATGCGATTCCTTGTTGTACTTTCCGAAGTCCGTGTGTAGTAGCTGAGCAGCGCATGCAGTGCACAATAATCCGGTTTCGTTCTCCGTAACGTATACACTCACCGAAATATAGATAAACTGTGCGTAATGACAACAAAAACGATGAATCTAAGCTCTATCCCACTCATCCGGTCGCCACGACACCTATGACTTGCTCCCAGACTTGCCAATGAGCTTCGCGATAGCGCCAATCAGGGCACTGTCGCCTTTCGGTACGAGGTCCCCTGCGAGGTTCAAGTCTGCCGTCCGGAGTCGCTCCGTAGCCAGGTCATCGAGAGAGGATATCGCCGTTGCTGCGGGCGCGGCAGTCTGGGAGGCAGAGGACGTCAGGAGACGGGGTTCGGCTGTTAGACGTTGTGTACACTATTCGAGTCAGGAAAACGAGTCAGATGCGAATACCAAAGGCAGAAAGCAGACGGAACGCACCAGCTTCACGCCATACCACGCCCTCAACGTCAGCCCCGTCGGTATACTATCAATCGGGGGCACGTCATCATCATCGTCGTCCGTCATATCCACCACCTGCAAATACATCTTCAGTGCCAGCGGCACGTCCGCCGCAAGATACGCCGTCTCCGCAAACAACAAAAAGTGCACCGGGTTCTGCGGGGCGAGGAGGAGGGTGTGCGACAATGATTGGAGGGCATAGGTGTATTGCTGGCAGGTGCTATAGATGTCCGCGAGCTCGAGCCAGCCTTCGACTTCGGTGTAGTAGGTATCGAGCATGGTGGAGAGTTCTTTTACGGCGAGGTCGGTCTTGCCTTGTTTCCTGTACACGGCAGCTTTCCGTCGCCAGAATGCCTGCGGGCTGCGTGTTGGAGCGAATACGTGAAGTATGAGGTAGGTGACGCACGGCATTGGTAGCATCCCCTTCTAGTAGCGAGTCGTAGAAGCTCAGAGCAATCTCTGGGGTCTCTGTGACTTCTATCCGGATGCCAGTTAAGCAGTCTACGCGTGAAGACTCGGGGAAGCGGTCACTGAGAATCTTGAGACATTTCTGTGTACACTCGTGAGTTCTTGTATCACATAGAGTATAGTCCAATACACACATTCGCGACCTCTATGTCCCCCTGGTCCAACGCCGCCAACGCCAGCTTCTCCAAAGTCTCCCAACCTAACAAAGACCACGGTGAGAACCGGCGTAATTAGCTGCGATACACCGCGAATCGACATCTCGTACCTTCATCTCCTCGTTTCAAATACGCATTATTCTTCAGAACCGTCTGGCCTTCCTCCAACAGTCGTTGTGATCTCTGGCTTTCCCGTGGCTCGTAAGCTGCGAGTTTCTGGAGTGCGGCGGTCACTTCCATGGTGCGTTATGGGCGTCTGTTGTATGTCTCCGGGTCCTGTGACGAGTCGCTCGGCTATTCCGCAGGTAACGAAATGCTATCACTGGTATCCGATGTCAAGTAATCCCTTTCGATGACCACCATCTTGAACGCTTTTGTGCTCTTCGTATGACTATCGTGTTCGACGCCATGACTGCTACGGTACATCTTGCACACTTTTGGTCAGGACTCAGTATCAGCACAACGGCGTGCAGCTCCGGCGTTTCCCGGGAAATGAGAACAGAGAAAACCAGAGAAAACCTTGTCGATTGCTACTTATCTGCGCACTCTATGCACGGACGAGTGTCTCTATCACCATATCTTGGTCACTCTCATCGTCTCTACGCCGTTAATTCTATACAACCAACAATCTACAGTGGATCTGTCTCGAGATCGGGTGACGATCTGAGCACTACCACACTACTATGGCTGGAACGTGAGTGTCCATCTCATCGCAAGCTGACTGTAGACACTGACCATGTTTTAGAAATGCTCCAGATAGCCTGGATGTCATCCGGGTGAAGAACCTACAGGTCATGGCGTTCTTCAGCGACGGTGCACAGTGGCTATCCGACACCGCGAAACTCCAACCGGTACAGATCACGCTGGACATCGCGTACGATGTCTCCGGTGCAGCAGCCGCAGACGACCTCACCCAGTCTATTAACTACTCTGATGTCTGCAAGACGCTGACGTCGACAGCTACGTCCCAGACGTTCGCATCGTTAGAGGACTTGTGCAGTAGTCTGTTGGCTGCTGTATTTGCTGATCATGCCGTCGTGCAGGATATCACGGTGCATATAACGAGGACGAGAGCTTTGTTGCACCCTGCAACAACCGGGATTCGAACGTCACGAACGCGGGGACAAAATACAAATTTGTCTGCAGACTTGATGCTTCACAATCTCGAATATCGCACTATTGTTGGCGTCAATGCCTGCGAGAGGGCAGACACTCAGCTGGTTAGGTTCGATTTAACGCTGCATGTAGATCAGAGGGGCGCACCCTTTGTGGAAAATCAGCCGGCCGCGCCTTTTGCGTTCCGCGACCTGGAGCGAATAATGTATTTGGTGTGTCTCTTGCGACGTCTCATTTCATTTACGTATCGTGCTGACTAAATGGTAAGCATGTTATTCAAACAAACTTTCAGACTCTGGAGGCCCTGGTAGCTTCTGTCGCACTCGTTGCCCTTGAGTTTTCCCAAGATAGGGCCCCTTCTGCAACGGTTCGGGGAAACAAACCCAGCGCATTAGTTTGCGCAGAAGCACCCGAAGTAGAAATCACTCGGGCACTGCTGAACGGACAGTTGGTACGCTTGACTCCAGGTGCACCCCAGACCCCATGCACCGAGTCAGTTGCCGGGTCGACATCTTCAGCACCAACAGATCCCCCGGGTTCGTCTCCCGCAGGCACATCCTCTGAAGAAGAAACAGACGTCAAGACAGCAGCTCTCGCTTTGGGCTCGAACCTTGGCGACCGCTTCACTAACATTGAAGTCGCCCTTCGCGTTTTGGAGACACCTGGTGTCCATTACAACGGGCTCTCTGCCGATGCCTTTGTCAACGTCGTCAACACTAGCTTCATGTATGAGACGGAACCTATGTACGTATCGGATCAACCTAAGTTCATCAACTGTGCTTGCATGGTATGTGGTATGACGTCCTATTCTGTTACTCGCAACTGAAGCTGTTGGTAGATTGAAACGAATCTGTCTCCACTGCAGTTGCTCACCCTCGTGAAGAGGGTAGAAGTGATTGTAGGCCGGGTCGTTTCTTTCCGTAACGGACCACGCGCCATAGACTTGGATGTCCTCCTCTACTCCACAAGGACGGTCGATACTCGCCCCACAAACTCACGCTCGCTATCGGCAGAACATTTGGAAGGTCACTTGGTTGTACCTCACCCTAGAATGCTGGAACGAGAGTTTGTGCTACGGCCTCTCAACGAGTGAGTGTCTCCTTCCTCGCGTTGTTGTGTGTTTGACACAAGAATCCACCGTAGCATGATACCAGGATATATCCACCCTGTCGCAAAATGCTCTATCAGAAGCCTTTTCTCAGACTTGATCAATATACAACCTGCCGACACGCCTCTGATGAACAAAGTAACGCCTTTCCCTCGATACCCTTTCTGTGGTCCAGACACTCCATCGGAGCCAGAGTCCTCCCAGCTTCCCAGAATATCCCCTGTCCCACCAACCGCTACTTACTGGAAATACCCCGTTGTCTCATCCACATCCCTACCTACAAAAGCCCTTCCAAAGCGCAAGACGTACATCATGGGCACCCTGAACGTCACCCCAGACTCCTTCTCCGATGGCGCCGTGAACAACACCATACCCGCTGCGCTGCGGTACGCTCAGCTCGCCGCAGAAGCTGGCGCAGACATCCTAGACGTCGGCGGATACTCAACGCGTCCTGGCGCAGAGCACGTCACGCCGGAAGAAGAGTTCACCCGTGTCGTCCCCGTCATCCAAGCAATCCGCACGCAGTTTCAACAAGGCGCCCTCGGCGACCCGTCGCGCGAGCTCCTGATCAGCGTGGACACGTTCCGGTGGGAGGTCGCTGAGGAAGCGGTCCACGCTGGTGCGAACTGCATTAACGACGTGTACGCGTTCCGCGGGCCCGGGTGGCCTGTTGACGCGTCGTCCGATGAGAACTTCGCGAAGATGAAGCAGGTTGCGAGGGAGCTCGTCGTCCCTGTCGTGCTCATGCACTCCCGCGGCGTTCCGTCCGCCAACAAGGACTACTCCGAATATGCCTACGTCGAGGACAGTTCGACGGTCGAGGGAGTCCGAGTCGAACTCGGCGCGCGGGTGGAATCGATCGTGAAGGGGAAAGGTGGGCTGAGAAGGTGGCTCGTCATCATCCGACCCCGGGGTCGGGTTCAGCAAGCACGTGGAGGGAAACCTGGAACTTCTACGCCACGCAAACACCTTCACCGATCCTGAGTTCCGCGTCGGGAACCCACCGCATCTCAACGCTCTAGCTGGGTACCCCATGCTCGTTGGTGCATCAAGGAAGTCGTTCTTAGGCCTGCTGCTCGAAAATCCGGACGAAGAAGGTTCGTACGCCGGACGTCAGACCAAAGCAGACGGCAGGGACTTCGCCACGGCTGGTGCTATCGCCTGGGCCGTACAGTCAAAAGCGGAAATCGTGCGCGTGCACAACGTTGAAGGGCTGGGCGACGTTGTGAGGATCACATCTGCGATCATGGGTTGAAAAACCAGTTATATATTCCGTGTCTTGCGTATCGGTACGCCTAAGACACGTGCGTACGTGACCTATGTCATCCATTGACCAGAATGAGAAAAGGGAGAACATGAAGAGGTATGGGATGCAAAAAGGAGAAGGTGTTGGAAGGAAAAAAATGAGGATAGAATACATAGCAATAGCATGTGTCGAGGACGAGCAGTACAGATGTTGTAGCAATAGATATTAGCAGTACATGGTAAACGCGAGAGGAGGATGAGGGATGGGGATGAGGATGCGATGCGTCCAACTAAAAGAGCCATGAGGGGTAAAAGATCAACACGGGGAATGAGGGGAAAGCGACCCAGGCATAAAACACATAAATACGATGATGGGGAAAGGGGAAATGCAAGTGAAGGCGGAAAGACACATCTATTGGTGCGATGAGAAGACAGGAGAGGATGTTAGTTGCGTAAAACGGAGGGTGGTCGGGAGGAAGAGTTGCGCCTGGATATCTGCTCGATGTCCCAGGGAGCCGGGTCACGGGGAACGTCGTCGAGGTTCTTGTCCAGACGTGCGTCCTTGAGGCGCTCTCGATCGGTCATACCCATGCGGACGCGACACCGCACAAGCCGCAACTTCGTGCGCTTGATCCCTGAATGAATAACATAAGTGACCGTCGCGACTTTGCACGTATGAAACGACTTACAGGTAGCAATGGTAGTTCGGTCTTCCTCCATGAATGGATTGTCGCTTTGCAATAGATCATCTTGAAGTGCATACAGACACCACAGAGACTCTTCGTACAACTTCTCACATTCATCCGGAGCTGTAGCTTGATCGAGAAGCTCCTTCCGAGCAGCGGTCCGACTCAGATGCAAAGCGCGATCGTATACCAGCTGATCCAAAAACGTTGGAGGTCCCGCGTATTGAGCCGGCAGCCAGGTCTTGACTTGCGCCGCTCGGTCGTGGCACTTGATAAAGTGATCCTTGAACCATGTCAGAGCTGCAGGGTAATCATAATTAGTGAATGACGCTGTTGATCACACAAAATGAAGTCATATCCTCACCTTCATCGAACCCTTCGCTGACTTCCAACTCGCCATCGGGATCACGTTTCTGCATGTCGTCGTGGAACTTCTTCAGTTTGTCAATGCCTTTCTGAGAGAACTCCATGAGGAGCATGTATAACGCAACGCAGGTCACGGCATTGTATTCCGCCTGGATGTCTGCATTCTTGCGCCGCGCAGCATGTCGCTCCGGCTCTCCATCTCTCCGTGTGAACTTGCTCGGATCTGGCAGCGGCTCTATAACAAATAAACGGGTGGCACAATGAGCGGCGTTGGTCAAAGTAGATAATTGCCAGACTTACTCTGTGGTACGGCTTTCACAAACTCGTACATCTCATCCGCCCAGTGCGTCAATACCTCCGTCTTCTGCGCCATCTCCTCCAGCGCTGCTAGCAGCCCATCTTCCGACGGATCATGGATCCCCTCGAAGTCTAATCCAAGGCCTACTCCCTTCGACGACAGGATCTGCTGCCTCCTAGGAGATGACGACGTGGTATAGTCTCGGTAATGAGGTGAAGTTCGCGCATTGGGTGATCCAAACAACTTCTTCGAGGCCAGGTTCAGCGCTCGCGTGAGCGCGTTGGAGGCAGTTCGTGATCCGACGCTGGACGGTGACGACGACAACTGGGGTGCGTTAGGGTTGGGAGGAGGAGGGAAGCTGATAGGACCAGCTCCTTCTGAAGTTTCGAACGCAGCAGGGTACTCCGCGACAGGCGAGACTTGGTCCTCGACAGCCGGAGACGCTGATTTACGATCCTTCAGAGGACGCCGTCGCGCTGCGTGAATTTCTACGTAACATGATAATCAAGGTGAGCATCGGCTCCATCATTCGAAATGACATATACGTACCATCCACAGCGCGATTAATCTCTACCGCTTGTCGATCGTCGACAAGGACATATTCCCGCCGCAGCAATCCATCCTCGTCCGTCTCTCCGGGAATAGCGGAACCGTGTCCTGACGCTGCTTTGGTCGTTACGTCGTCCGGTATCGAGATTAGTACCCGCACGGGTGACCTCGGTACTTCCGCAATACCGTTACTAATACTACGTGGCTGAGACGTTACTCTGAACTGGATACAAAATGCCTCGTACCTTTCCCTGGACCCATCACCCACATCGCGCTTTCTGAAATTGAACCGACTGGGAGGGATCATCGCCTTCGGATCCAACACCTCTGGTGGAATGACGCGGTGGTGCTCAGGCATAGACGATTGCTCAGCACTACCAGTGTCCTCATCCTCGGCAACTGGTGCAGGCGGTGCGTCGCGCGAGGGCCTCGGAAACTTCGACCTCGCAAGCGCAGTGCTCCCAAAGAAGTCGTCAAAGCTAGACCGCTCCGCCGGCAGGCGCTTCAACAAGCTCCGAATGAGTTTCTTGACGTCGCTGGGCACTGGTTTCAGCTCCTCGCCTTCAGCCTGTTTCTTTGCAACAAGCTGTGCGTCCTCGTCCGGGAATTTCACGCCCTTCGAGCTGTCAATCTTCTTGATAAGCTCAATGTGGTTCTGTGCGCGGAACGGCGGCTTGCCGACTGCCATCTCGTACAATACCGCTCCAACAGACCATAGGTCCGCTTTCGCGTCATACTTCTCGTACCGCAGGATCTCAGGAGCCATGTACAGCCTGAGAATAATGTGAGAGGAGCGATAATGGTTAATGGGAGATTACTCACGGCGAACCACACAACGTTTCCGCCATCATAGCCTGAGGAAGAGACCGAGCAAAACCAAAATCTGCTACCTTCAATATAGGTACACCGAGCGGGTGTCCCCTCGCGAGTTCCTCAGGAGGTGCAGGTGTCAGCAGAAGATTCTGTGAATCAGTCAGTAGAGGCAGCAAATACACATGCATAACGACGAACCTGTGGCTTGATATCTCTGTGAATCAAGTTTCGATGTCGAAGGAACTTCAGAGCGCGCGCTGTGGACATCGTAACGTAACGAAGTTAATGGGTGCAGCTGCTTCCGGAGTAGCAGGGATACGCACCTAGTTGGCGTAAGAAGCTCCGCACAACAATCTCATTAAGTCCCCCGCTCGGCGGATGTGGGTAGTACGTCGGTCCAGCACCAGGCGACGGGACATATTCAAGACCCTCCACTCGACCTCGCTTCTTGATATAGTTGGACAAGTCGCCCCCAGCGCAGAATTCAATGATGAGGTATACGTTGCGCTCGCTTTGCTGCAATGAACACACGTCAGCAACGTATCGCAGAGGTTGAAATGAGGACGTACCACAATGTCCAGCAGCTTCGTAATATGCCTATGCGATAGGGCCTTCAATATCTCAATCTCCCCCTGCAAATTCTCAAACAGTTTCTGGGTCAAACCACTTCTGTTGACAGTCTTGATAGCGACTTCGTCGTGTGTTTGCTGTTTGGAACATTGTGAGCCGTCAGGAGAGCATCGTGATTGCATGTACATACCTCATGGTATCCCCGATAGACTGTCGCGAAGCTCCCCTTTCCGAGATCGCTGACAATGACGTACGGCCGCAGCTCCTCGTCTTCCGCACGCTTCTGCGACGCGCGGTCAGACGTCTGAGAACTTGGAGTACGTCGAGTGGTTGTTGCTGGCGAGACCGCAGCTGGCGGCATTGATCTCTTGTGAACGGTGTACTCTGTGTGTTGTCGTGATCTTTGAAGTAGACAGTGATGGACTAATTGTGAAGAAAAGAAACTCGACGGTGGCCGTTTCTATGCATGAACGCGGCAGAAAGATATCATGAAGTTCCTGAGAGAGAGCTTGATTCGAGAGTCAGAGTCGAATGGGCCACCTCGATAAGCAGCGCCCAATATGGTAACCCGATCACATCATTTGTTATGCTTTTTGAGTGATAACATTACGTGCGACTATCTCTGGATTTCCCTTCGTGTACGTCATGGTGCTTAGCTCATCCTCAGTGGTCTCATCGCGAACAGTAAGACTAGAGCACTGCATAAACAATGTATTACAGCGTATACATGTCTTCAATCTGTCAGTAACTCATGCGTTCAACTGAGCAGCCAAGACCTTCACCGACGCGTCAATGCTTTCCAAGAAATCCTTGGCCGTACGGACAGGCTTCCACCCGAGGGAGCGCGACCGAGTGTCCGTCGCGCGTGAATTGGCAGCAAATGCAGTAATGATAGGTGTCTATCAATACCCAACACCCGTCATCAATGACATGCACTTTGAGTGAGCGAGCAAGAAATAGTACATACCGCTGCTATTTCATCCGGAGTAAACGGAGTGATTTCAGCAGTCTTCAAGGCACCATATTTGTGCATGGCGACTGCCATCCTGGACATGAAGTCTTTGGCGACGGCGTCGTCGCTACCAGCGAAATAATACGCTTTCCCACCAGCGATCTCCTTGTTATCAATGACAACAGCAGTGAACAGGATCATATATAACTGGGAGACTGCGCGAAAGACGTCATTATCATAATCACACTCATACTGACAGGTGACGTACCTTCATGGATCTCAACGGTAGTCCAAGCGTTGAGTTGAGGCCCCACGGCTCCGAATATACCACGGGGCTTCATAATCCATCCGACGAACTTCAAACTCGTAAGGACAGGGTTCTGGAGGCCAGCGTCCACGAATCGTCCAGTGGCCAATCCCCAGATGAGAGAAGGTGCAATGATATAGGCTTTAACAATTCCTGCGTGTCAAAACATGAGGGCATCAGTGAGTGCACATTTTTCAAGCTTCGTCAGATGTTACTGACCTTCCTCGTGTGCCGCTGCGATGGGAATATCAACATTGCGATGCCATTTCTCTACCGGAAGATTGTCGAGCGTCGCCTCGTCCTTCAAATCGTCAAAGGACTCGCCCGGATGTTCGCCCATAGCATTATCGGAGACGACACCTGCAGAGAATATCAGTCCATGATGGACGGTGTGTTCGCCTTATCGTTCGAAACCATACCTGTACCGGACTAATCAAAAATTCAACGAATTAGAACTTATGATTGAGATACGCGGTAGTTGACGACGCACAGTATGAATGAGGATCAAATGTGGCTTTCCGTTCGCGAGCCGCTTCCTTGCACCAGCGAGAATAGCTTCCGTGAGGGGCAAGTCATCGGCGGACGCCTGTAGGTCGAAATCGAAGCTGAGCGCGCGCACAATTCGAGGTACTCGCATGGGGACATACAGTATTGAAAACGACATCAACATTAGCACAAGCTTCTTCAAGCGTCGACAACGGTCCAGAGATAGCCTTAACACCAAGAGACGCGGCGTTGAGCTTCTTCGCCTTCTCCTCAGAGTGCACAAATGCAGTGATCTCAAGCTGAGAGACTTTAGGATGGTCTAACAGGGAATCGAGGACCGATCCTCCGATGTAACCTGAAACATACAGGCGATGAGCTAACTTCGAGATAGTGGGGGCTCAAGGTTGCTCACCTGTGGCACCGAGGAAGAGAATGTTGATCTTGGCTGACATGGCGGAAAGTGCTTGTGCTTGTGTTGAGACAAATGATCCCTCGAGTCGGCGTTCTTATAGCACTGCATACGCCGCCAGTTGCCACTGTCGCCTTGACATTGCCGTAGCGTGCAATATCGATGCCGCGGAGTCATTGTATCACGCGTACATGGTACGGTTCAGGGTTGCGTCTGTTAGGCCTCCGGAGCCGCCTCGCTGATTCGTCTTGAAATAACAAACCTACTGGAAAGTGGCGGAACTGCACACAAATCCCGATCTTCTCGGAGACCTCTTGAAGGCTGTGTCTGACCTCCGGTCTATTTGGCAGCGGTTCGTGCAACGGTGAAGCTGGCATTCAGCTGCAGGATACACCTAGGTTCGCCGTTGAATGATAAGTTCTAGCTCTCCAGGTCCTCCGGGCGTAGGACACAATTCCCGAGTTTCACGGTGAATGCTGGTTCATTGGGATCACGATGTCGTGCTTGCGATAATACGAGGATTGGCACCCGTGGGGAGCAGAATGATTTCTTGGACACCATCGGTATCGTAATAGCCTGAGAGCTGTGGTGTCCACTTCAAGAAATGAGTCTTACGACCTGCAGAAGAAGTCATGAGTGAGGAACCGAGTAACATTGATACAACGCCACGTACGCAGGGCGCTGATCCTGTGATCCAATGTTATACCTCTTCAAGGGTTGGATTGTCGAATTTAAAACCAGCGCAGGTAAGATTGCACACTGATGTGGGGATTGTCTCGAAACAAGAGGAGGAAACGCGTGTGTTCCTAAACATACATAAAATACATTTCATATTGCAGAGAACTGGTTTGTTCCGTTGCTATCGTACACTTGCTTTCCAAAGACGGTATTGACATTGTTCCTTCCAGTCTATGCAAACCTAGCTAGGGTCCACTCAATTCTTGAAAAATCCATCATGATCCCATGACTTCTGGGCCTGGCCTTCCCTCACCCATCCCAACCGATTGGCAGTCAAGCCTGCTGTACGCACGAACAACGTCCCGTCCAAGACGTCTACACCTTCGAGGTCACCTTTGAGGGACGAGAAGTAGCCAGGCGCCGTAGCGCCGAACATTGATGCGAATTGCAACAGCGACCTCTGAGCCTTGCACAGATGCTCGTCAGGATGCACCATTGTCGATTGGGTGATCGTAAGCCATGGATTCGGGATGACGACCTTGTCTCCTCCTGCTGTCAGCCAGTTCTTCTTGGCCTCGGGAGGGTTGGGGTGCCCAACCTCTGGAGTGAACACTTCCTGAGTCGGAGTCGGCTGCGAGCCAGGAGGAGTGGGTGCGTCCGAGACAGACGCAAAGAAGTCGGAGATGGGAAGAGCTGGACGGCCACGAGCGACATAGAGCACGATAGAGGTGATAAAATAGGTTCGCAGGAAGGATGCAGCTGTGGCCGGTGGGAGGTAGGTGGTAAGCGATGATATGAAGAGCGAAGAAGTGACGAGATGCATCCTGCGAAGTGAATTAGCCTCACGAACTGCGACGAAAAGAACACATATTTACGTGAAGAAATCGCCATTGAATTCCTTGTTTGGATCATCAGAATGAGCCCTACCACCCCAACCACCAACACCGTAGATCACTGCGTTCATCCAGATCACTTCCTCGATCTTCTTGTCTAATTCCTCGCGGGTGGCTCCGACAGTCCATTCGTCCAACAATTTGGCAATATTGTCTTTGCAGGCCTCAACCACGCGATCGATCGAGTTTCCGTCTGTCGGGGGCAACCCAATGAGAGAGGGATCGAAAGCCGGATCCTTTGCAACTCGACCCAAGATGGCCAGCGCGTGAATCGACTTGACTTCTGTCTCAGGCCTGTTCGACAACGTAAGCGATGTGACACGAGACAGGATACTCGGGACCGTGCCCTCGAAAAGAGAATCCGGAATGATGCCAGGTGGGAGTGGACCTTGCACGCACGCCTCCGCGAAACCTAACAAGACAAGAGCATGAGCCCAAAGAAATGAACACATTGAACGAAGCAAGTGCACCTTCTGCCCACATTCCGAGTTGTCCAAATTCGGCCCCGTAGCCGGAGTGAATCAACGGGTGTAAGAATCCGCCCAAGAACCTTCCAAGTAGCTGAGGCCCTTCGTTGCCGTTTCCTTTGGCTGGAACCAAATTAGCATCTTTGGACATGAAGTATTCCTCAAACACCGAGGCAGGACCTTTGACAAGCAAGAGGTCCGAGAAGAACTGAAGGTACGCCTGATAATATCTATAACGCGTCGTGAATACACATGTCCCATTCCAAAGCCATCTCCGTACCTTTCGTCCCCCAAGAATTCCTTGTAGTTGTTTGTGTCAATAGCGTTTGGCGAGGGGATGGCCGGCCTTTGATATGCGATATGCGTGGCATAAGCAGCTTTGAGAAGGACGGGATCGGCGCCCATAGAATGGATCGCTAGAAGATGGTGAGTGACATGGCTGGATGGATTACACGATGAGTACACGCGTCCACATGCGAGGAGAGTACTTACTTATGGAACTGCTTGTCGTTAAAGAAGATGTGCAATCTTTTATGGTTGTCTTGCATGAGCTCGATGAGCTCCGTTGCAGACTTTGGAGACGGTCCTGCGAGGCGCACCGGGGTGAGCGCGGATGCTCTGGGTGCAGGTGCAGGGGCCGGAAAGAGCGCGTCGAGCTTGTCTTTGGGAGTGTTCATGGTTGAGATGTAAGAGGGATGCCCAACGAGAGAACAATGCTCTGGTATATATACTCCTTTGGAAGCATGGTGATATCATTTGTGGACACGCGCCAGGATCCGACGCTACGTTGACCCGTGCTGCACCATCGCGATCTCAATTGATTCAAGAGTGCATGAGGAAAAAATAGCTGAATTAGATTGGACCAAACGAGTCTCTGCTATTCTGAAGACTCTCACTCAGTTGGCAGCAATGAGAATGCTGATCGGTGATAGAGATGACTTACACGTATGTAAGGAGCTCAGTGTGTCCACGAACATGCAGAAAGTTTGACAATTCCGCATGTTTGAGGAGAGAGTTGGAAAGATATGCCATATGTGGAGGAAAGTGTCAACATGGAACTGCTAACATGATGAGTCAAAGGAGTGGATCTATGATTGCAATGAGAGCGTTGAAGCGCTCGACACCGCGGTAAGCGAGCGGTGATTGCGAGCGCACCACAAAGATGAGGGGAGACTCAGCCAAGCTTGAACCAAGGACATATTTTGCACGGTTACAACTTACAACGGATCCAAGACAAAAAATAAATAACAATGTACAACTAATAAGACCCATCGACTTTATTACTAGGGTTGTCCCAATCGATCTCCTGGCGCAAAGCACTATTAAGAAGAAGCTCTGGTGAGTAAATGTGGCAACCCTGTTCGGCGAGTCCTCTCCAGATAGACACATCAGCAGGACATGAGATTACAAATTTGGTGGTGTTGTTTTTCATCGTGCGCTGAGTGGGAGTGGAGTTAATGGTGGTCTGCATCAGTCAGACATAAGCATCAACAGTGTGCAAGTCAAAGAAGGCATGTGCGTACCTGCCCGCCACTGGCAAGAACAACGGCCTTGAGGATCTTGACTTCCATAGGCAGCCTAGGAGTGAGCAGAAAGGTCATGCCGGCGAAGAGCTTCCCCCCGCTGGTCCGAGCTCGCTCTAGTGCATCCGCAAGAGTGAAGCTGTACTTTGCTTCGCCCTGCGCATCATGGAGCAGGAAGTCATCTTCGACTGCATGAAATAATTAGGATGAAGAACGCGAGGTCAAATGAGGGATCAACTTACCAAGGATGTGCTTCGTTCGTACACACGTGTGCACCCACTTATCCGTAACAATGATAGGGCCGGCGGCCATTGCACACAGGAACTTCTCCGTCCGCACAATACTCTTGGCGACAAGATGAGTGCATTCAGACGGCTTGGTGGTGAACTTCACTCCAAGCTTCGTCATCACCTGAGAGGCATAGATGGGCATACATGCAGAGGAGTCATAGGAAACACGACGTACCTTTTGAACGTCGTCAGACAAGGTAACCTGCGTGGTCATGATGACAATGCTCGCCGGATCCTTCTTACTGATTTGTCCGCTATTGACGACTATAATCAGCCAGCTTCTAGGACGATAGCCGCAAAAACCATACCTCTTCTTGCCCGTCGCCGTAGTCGCCTTCTCCACTTTCTTCACAGGCTGCTCCGAAACTGACTCTTCAACCTCCTCCTCACCCGACTCCTCCGCTTCAGCTTTGCCCTTGCCCTTCCCAGTCACCTTGGCCCCCGTAGCAGACTTCCGTCTCTTCTTCTTCTCCGGCTGTTCTTCCTCATCAGGCTCCCCCTCCTCGTCGTCCCCATCACCCATAGACAGCCTCTTCTTCCCCTTGAGCAGCTCCTTCGTCTTCTTCGCAGAAGCTCGGGACTTGTCCCACATGGATTTGATGTTCCCACTCTTTAGCTCCTTGGCGAAGTTGAGCACGTCGGGCATGATCTCTTCTCGCAATCTCTGAGTCGCCTTCGTCGCAGCGGACCTCCTGGAGGGGGATCGAGTCAAGGTAGCAGGTGTCCCCATGAGGTTGCTCGGCCCAGCAGGTGTTTCTGGACGGCGAGTGTCGCTGGTTTTCCGCGTTCGTTTGTCAAGCGGAGGTGGGGAAACAGAGGGAGGTGGCGATCCCGATGAAGGACCAGGTTTGCTCTTCATCACGCGACTGCGTTTGGGCGAGGCAGAAGCAGTTTCGTGGGCCTGAGCGCGGAAGGACACTGTCCGGCCTGTTTTCGACGGCGAGTTCTTGGACGCCGACTTGACTTGGTCATAAGTTGGGACCAGTACAGAGACGGTGCGTTTGGGAGTACTCAAGGATGATTTCGAGGGTGACTTCGGGGGAGGCGTCGCTTCAAGGTCGGTCTCGTCCGCCGGTACTTGTCTCTTCGATGACGACCCGTACGTCCGCTTGACTGTAGATTTGCGTTCGGCTTTCGGAGGCGCGTCGCTCTCGTCGTCGTCGTCCTGTGGAACAGACTTCTTCGCAGGCGACTTTGTCTTAGACGACGACACCACAACGACCGGCTCGTCATCGTCAGACTGAATCGTTGTCTGCTTCTTCTTGGTTGTAACTCCACGCTTGACACGTAGTCGAGTAATTGTAGGAGACTCCGGCGGTGGTTGCTCGTTCTCGTTCTCAGAGCCAGCGTTCGGGGGCGCGTCGTCTTCGTCTGCCTCGGTGGCGGAACGACCATTGCGTGAAGCGGGTTTCGCCTTGGAGACTGGTTTTGATTTAGGGACTGGTTTGGGCTTTGCGGCCGCACGCTTAGGCTTTGGCGGAGCCTTCTTCTTGGGAGATGGGTCTTCATCGTCGACGTCCATCTGCATGTCGTGATCCAAGAATGCGCCAATGCTCATATCTCCGTCCGCCATAACGACGTCTTCCACTTCCCTCGCACTCTGACCCGTAGCAGGAAGCTGGGAGTCCCCGTCGTTGTTACTCTGCATCGGCTCTCCCGCCTCCTGTGCCACAACCTCTTTCTCAATGAGCTCAAGCTCTGATGGGTCGTATCCGCTGCGACCCAACCCCTTCTTCCCCAGCAACTTCCCGAAATCAACACCAGGAGGGAAGTAGGTGTACTTGTCGTGAGCTTGAGCGACGTGTCGCCACTGGATGAAACAGTCCTCCAACCATACGTGGTTGACGACGGGAATGCTCCAGGACAATGCCTTATGTGTCTTCTGGCCTTCCATACTTTCAGGTTATTAGCAATCGGTCTTCATTTTCCATCTGAAAACACATACCTGGCCGCAATGACCACCGTGTTGTTGCCAGTCATATCTGCAGTAAACTGGGCTCCGAGGATAGTGATTAGTTTCTTGAGGTATTCACGATCCGGGCCGGTATAGTTCGTGATTGTAATCTTATGTTCGGAAAATCCGTCAATGGGGGTGTATGGAACGGGGTAATGCAGCAGTTGTTCAGTCGGGCGAGAAATTCGGCTTGTAGCTCTCACGAACCACATCCACGCCAGAGTTCCAATCGTCTTGTTCAACCTATAAGCCTGTGCAACTCATGAGATATAATACAAAGAGCATTCCAAGGTATGTTTATGTACCTTGACAAAGTTTGGGCCAGAGCGGTATCGCATAATCAAGATATCTGCCTCCTCGACCTCATGCACGACAACTCCGCCCTCCCGAGTGATATCCGCCTCATGCGCCGCAAACTGACTTTCGTTCATCTCCAGGTCCAGCATGAGCTTGAAGCCTTTCCAGACGTTCTTGGGTTCCGGTGGAGGGCCGTTCTGGAAGACAGATGCGTACATTGCGGACTTCTCTGGCGACAGCTTCTGCGGAGACCGCAACTTTGACTTCTTCCCCGCTTCCTCCCTGTCCCACGTCGGCGCAAACACCTTCGGATCCGGCCATTCGTACGGTCCTGGTTCGATTTGTTGTCCTATACGCACACAGTCGTCGAACCAATGTGGCACGACCACCTTGAGGTCCATGTCGCCCTTAAACTGCTGTGAGGTCTCGTACTTCGCGCTCCCCGTGCTCAGAGCGAAGAGGTGCGTGATGTCCTTGGTGAGCGCACTGCGCCATTGTCCACCGAGAGCAGAGATACCGGCAGAAAGTACATCGAGGTCCGCGTAGGATAAGTCGGTTGCAGTCGCGATGACTCCCGAGAAGATGAGAGACGGGTCAGGCGAGAAGCCCGACTCGTCCTGTCGTGCAGCCAGAATGACACTTCTCTCTACCCAAAAAGATGTCACAATATAGGCGTCGGACTCTTCGGGGAGCTCATCGATAGGTTGAGTCGCGGGAAGGGTATTGGATATGTAATGGGTAAGCTTTTCGTCCGAGGGAAGAGTAGGTGTACCGCTATTGGCGTCGAGGAGGGTGGCCAGTTGGCCAGCCAATGTATCATTCAGCGTGTTTGAAAGAGCATAGCGGACACCAGCAAACACTTTCACCATTGTTGTCGACAGTCGCGAGCAGCCTGAGGTCGTCGTCGGAGTCGCGGACAACAAGCATCACGCCCCAAGGGAGCTTTAAGTGACATTGAGCACGTGATCGTGACATACGCGTTTTTGAGACGCGGGTCCGACGAGAGTCTGACTCGGACTCCCTCTGAGTGAGTACAGACTGGCTATGAATTCTCTCTGAGCTGAAAGTAGTATGTAGACGGGAGTTGTGGTATATATAAATTGAAGTTGGTACAGGGTTTGCAGGGTTTGGTTTACTCTACTCATTCTTGCACTCTAAATTTCACCATTGATCATGATCAAATCGGCCATGAATGCGAGTAACGATCTCCAGATAGTTGGCCTCATTTTCCGGTGTGACATACCCAAGCCGAATCATGAAATCCAAGAGCACTGCGGAACGATGTAAGGGAATGCACTTGCAACGAGACAGAGGAGTGTATTTGACGCTCACCTATAGCGCAATTTGGCTTGAACTGCTTGGCGTGCATCTTAGGGATGACATCGACCAAAGACAAACACTGGAGCATCATTGCAATGTAATTGTTGTAGCTGAAAGCAGCGTTGCAGCATGCGCACCTCAAAGGACTCAACTTCGCCGTCCGACGGTCTTGGCTCAAAGGGAACATCAGATGGGATGCGAAGATCGTACACGTACCTGTGTACACGATGATTGGATGCGTTATGGAACGCAACGAAGATAGAACCTACTCGACTTCAGGTTGCAACCAACCATTGTCATTCCTATATGAAGCTATAGTCAGTATGTATACGGGTAACTCACAACTCGTAAAGCTCACCGGTAGAAGTAACTGACACAGCCGACAGCTTGAGCGTACTTGCGCACAATGTCCTCTGGGACACTGGCTTCCTCCATTGCTTCTTTCACAGCACACTCGAACACAGAGAGTCCGGAAGGTATGCCTCCCGCGACAGTGTTATCGAATAATCCCGGCCAAGTCTGCTTCGTCTTTGCGCGCCGAGGAACCCAGATCTTGCAGGACCGCTCACCGTCGATCACCTCGTCGTGATACACGGTCAAATGCATGCCATAGGTGACAATGCCAAAAATGGCTGCCGCAGCGCGTTCCATCATGAACGCATAGTTGCGGCTGTCGTCTTGAATATCAGCACCTTCCGCGGGTGAGTCCAGAGGTCCAAACGAATTCCGGTAAACAGCATACATCTCCGCCCTCCATTTTTTAGGTCCCATCTGCTCAGGAAATACGCCCGCATCCCTCCATCTCTCGCATAACTCTTTCATCACTGCAGATCGCTTCGCTGGGGTGTCGAGGTGAGAGGCGAACGCGATGCTGTGACGATCATCGTGCTCAACGAACACCCAACTTCCAGAGCCCTCCTTCTTCAACTCCTCGACTACACTTGGACGTAAGAGACCGATAGCGGGAGACAAAGGATCTGAGGACAACCTCCACGATACGAGGTTTTCAGGCTCCTCCGATCCGCGTCTGGGAGAGGTGACCGAGAAGTTGTCGCAGACCTGAACGATGTCTAGATAAGTTTTAGCAGACAGAGATGAAGACATTCCTGAGGCTGTCAGGGCGTCGAACGATATAAAATTGGGGGTGGTATGAGACAAGTGAATCACTGTCAGTGAGGCTTGCAGTTTGATCAAGCGTCATTGATGCTGACTTGCCTCGGCAACATCCGAACTTCAAAGAGCAGACGCCACCCACTACCGTGCTTTCAACTTGTATTTATTCCGAATTCCGATACCTATCACAGGTATATCACCTCTGGTTCACCTTTGGTTGACCACCCCTTCTGATATGCGGTTGTTCTCCGGGCTCGGAATATTGGCAGGGAGGTGCAAGATCCTTGTCAGGGCTACGCACAATCAAACAAACTTGTTTGTGGCGTCCTCTCAGCTTTGTTCCAGTTACAGCTGTTGTTGTTCGCAGTGCGTTAGGCAACCTTCCGAGGCCTCGAACATGCCTTGTGGACGGGTGTCGGTTTCCAGTCAGCAAAGGTGTTACATGCTGATTGTACCGTTCGGTGCGACACTGCCAAAAGTCTGCCAAGTCCGACTACCCACTACCGGGTTGGTGTTCAGAAAAGACGATGATGCGGGATCTGTTTTGTATACCACAGTCCCAAAAGCATTTTAAAAAATCGGCGAGGGATCTACCGGCAATCCTTGATAATCCGTTTGGATGATGGATTCCCGGAAATACCGCACATGTCTACCGTACCGACCAATCACTAGGAATATTTTGGGAGCACGCGCTATACTAGCCTCCGGCGCTGCGGTCATCTTCTGTCGTTGTTAGCATTTCTGTATCAGCTCTCTGTTTATTGGATGACGCAAGGATCTCGCTGGCGATCGAAGGGAAGCTGTGTAGCCGCTACCGGGATCGTATAAAGGGGCTCGAATTTGGCCAAAATCCAACACCAACCCAATCACTACCATCCAACAACCATGCCCGCTATCAAAACTGGAAAAGTCCTCGTTACAGGTGCCAACGGCTATGTCGCCGTTTGGATTGTGAAGAAGCTCCTGGAAGAGGGCTTCTCTGTACGCGGTACCGTTCGTTCAGAATCCAAGGCGCCATACCTGAAAAACCTGTTCGCGTCGTATGGCGACAAGCTGGAATTCGTTGTCGTGTCAGACATCACCAAAGTACGTCTGTCGGTTTTACATTCGTTGCACCGACATATCATCTGACGTTCATATAGGATGGTGCTTTCGACGAAGCAGTCAAGGGCGTCGACGCTATCCAGCACACCGCGTCTCCGTTCCATCTCAACGGCTCTCATCCTGACGACATGGTCGTCCCTGCCGTTGCCGGCACCCAAAGCATCCTCCAGAGCACACTGAAGCACGGCACTAACGTCAAGCGCGTCGTCCTCACCTCTTCCTGCGCCGCCGTCGAAGAGCTCCACGACGATCCTCGCGTATTCACCGAAGAAATGTGGAACAAGCAGTCCATCGACGAGATCGAGCAGAAGGGCTCCAAGTCGTCCCCCTCGCACTGGTACCGCGCTAGCAAGACGCTCGCCGAGAAGGCTGCTTGGGACTTTGTCAAGGACCACAAGTCTGAGATCAGCTGGGACTTGGTCGCTATGAACCCGCCCTATGTATACGGTCCTGTCCTCCAGGAACTCGACGGCGTCGCGTCGCTGAACCTTTCCATGTGGTTATGGTACAAATACGTCTTGAAGGGTGGTGCGGACTTAAAGGAGCTCGTTACCGTAGGGTGCGTATTATAATTACCCCCGTGTTCTTTTCTGACCTTTGGCCATGTACAGTGGAAACGGAGTCGATGTCAGAGACTGCGCGAATGCCCATGTACGGAGTATGACCGTGGAAGAAGCTGGCGGACACAGAATCCTGACCTCGGGTGGTGTTTACAGGTGGCAGGACTGGGGTGCGTCGCACTATCGTCCTTACGCCTCTCGACGTCACTGACTCTTCCTTCTCTCAGTCAACGCCGCGCGCAAAATCCAGCCAGACCTACCTGAGGGAGACACCTCGTTCGACTCTGCAAGCATCGTGCACCCGATTGTCTTCCACACGGATAAGTTCGAGAAGATCCTTGGGTTGAAGTACCACACGAAAGAAGAGACGTCGCACGCTATTTTGGAGAACTTCAAGGAGAGAGGATTGTGGGACGGCAAGGCCCCGAAGTCATAAGGGTTTTTGTAAAGCGTGATAATCTGTGATTGTATTCTGTATCATACGCATATCAATATTCCTCCGAACGTATCGCTTCTCTTGTGTGTTGTGAAAGAAGCGGACTAGAACGCCGACAGTATCGGTCGGAAGACTATTGTGTCCACCTTGATGAGGCTGGATTTTGTGAAAAGAGACGAATATGTGCTGATGACACGCTGGGAAGTGAGGTGCATGTCGGTAGGTACATGACTGCTCAAACTTGTTGACAAGCGCTGGTACCGGAATTTGCCGTGCGCTTTTGCCGAAATCGGACTCGGTCTCACCACCATCGACGACCACCGTACACTCGTTTCCCCCAACCACGCCGACACCCAACAATGGTGAGTATTCATTCCCTGACGTCTCTGGTATCGCATGGTGGATGTTTGAACGACGGAGGACATCAGTGGTCGGATGGATGGCTCTTGTCGCAGTCGGATGTACCGTGGATTTCAGATTGCTGATTTTCCCTCCTCTTTCTTAGGCCTCCGCAGAACTCGCTGCCACATACGCCGCCCTCATCCTCGCTGATGATGGGATCGAAATCACGGTGCGTTCTCGTCCCCCCCCCCCAAAGCTGCGGTTTCACAGTGTCTGAACTTTTGTCTGTATCATTAGGCCGACAAAATCACCGCTCTGATCACTGCCGCGGGCGTTGAGACCGAATCCATCTGGGCTACTCTCCTCGCGAAGGCTCTCGAGGGCAAGAACGTCAAGGACCTCCTGTCAAACGTCGGTGCCGGTGGAGGTGCACCCGTAGTAGGTGGTGCTGCACCCGCAGCTGCTGGTGGCGCCGCTGCCGCCGAGGCACCAAAAGAGGAGGAGAAGAAGGAGGAAGAGAAGGAGGAGTCAGACGACGACATGGTGCATGTTCTCTGCGTCAACTTGTTGTGTTTTCGTGCTCATTTTTCTTTCCGTTGCAGGGCTTCGGACTGTTCGATTGATCTGTATATTGTATCTTCATGCATTGTATCATCGGAGTTCTTTCATCCACTCAGCGGTACGCCCCCTCGTGCGTTCGGTACACATGCCACACAATCGCCACCCAAGCGTAGACGTAACTGTCTACACTCGTATTCTATCATCTGTGACAGTACCATGACATATGCTTCTATGCAATATGCATCGACGACTGCAATTCACCCACTGCACGTAACGTGTCAACATCGAGTCGGAGTTTCATGTTCACACTTTGACGACCCTGGCAATGTTCTATGATCTTGTCAAGTCTCAGGACAGCATCTTATAAAACAAGATCGACCGTCCCTGCAAGCGGCAAGTAAAGCAAATTTATTGAGGCAAGCCGTAGGTGCTTCGAAGTAATCTCATGACGGTAGCTTTGACAGAATACAAGGGATAGTAAATCGAAAGAGATTGTTGTACTCAATACTGACAATCTGAGACTGGAATCTAACGTGTTCACGCCTTGGATGACCTTCTGGTAAACAGCAACGGCACATCTCCCTCTGCACATACTAATCAGCACATATCGGCCGTGCACAAATGGAACACACTCACTCATCCTCATGGTCGCCAACAAAGTTGGGTCCATTATCCTCGCCCGCCACTCGGCCGGTGTCTCGCCTTCGTTCAACTTGATGCCCACCTTCCAATCGCGCAGAACCAGCGTGATGAAGCACACAGCTTCGAACGTGGCGAAGCGTTTCCCAACGCAGACCCTCGGTCCGGTAGAGAACCCGAAGAAGTGTTCCATGACGGTCTTGCCAGCTTCTGAGGCGGACGACCAACGGGCGGGGTCGAACTTCTCGGGATCGGGGAATATACGAGGGTTGCGTGCTGTGCCAGAAGGGCGAGTGAGTAAAGGGGGAGAGACGTGTGAATACATGCAACACACATTCTCCAATCAAATCTATAGCGACAACGACGCCTTTAGGGATAAGGACATCCTCTCCAGATGGAATGAAGTTGGGATCGCTGATAACAATGTCCTCGCTTGGGGTACGTAGCATTATGTGGACCGTGGCTGGACGACAGTGACAAGTCAATATCGGAAGATGTGAGGCAAAACACGGACGTACGGAATAGGCGAAGAGCCTCGTAGAAGCAGTTGAGTACCGGTGCCAAATCATTGTAGTCGGTATGAGCCTACAAAAAATGAGTCCCATGTTTGATATAACCGTCTTCAGGAATATGTACCGGTTCTCTGTCCCCTATGACGGACACAATGTGCTCATAAATCTTCTCTTGTTCGTCCGGGTACAAAGCTAGCAAAGCGAGGGCATTGGCCAAAGTCCAGGCAGTGGTCTCATGCTGTAAGCCATGTGGTACTAATCAGCAAACAGAATGCAAAGTCGCAAAGCTCGAGACTTACGCCGGCAAAGAAGAAGATGAACAGGTTGCCAACTACGTCGTCGTCGGAGAATTGGCCATTCTCGATACTTGCGGCAATGAGACGACCAAACACGTTCCGCTCGTGTTCGCCCTTGCTGTCTCCACTCATCTTCATAACGCTGATAAGCTCGTTCTTCTTATTGCGGACCTCGCGTTTGAGCCAGAATTGGAGATCGTGCCAGGCCGTGTCAATCTTGCGCACGCTGGGGAGGATTGAGCGTCACGAATGAGGAAAAGGCGAGAGACCGAGGCTTACCCTTCGAACGGCAGACGGAAGATCCACTCCGAGAAATTGAGCCGCTCGAGGATAGTTGAGCTGACAGTAACGACTGCACTATCGATGGGGCTGGCGAGACCGTCGGAACTTCCCTCTTCGTTCCACTGCAAGCGCATGTTGAAGCCGCATGCAGCAATGACAAGCAAGGCAAGCTAGAAAAGACGACAATTTAGTAAGTATGCATGACTGACCGACGGCAACAGTCTCACTCTTGTGGTATACTTAGCAACCGAGGGAAAGTAATGATGGTCTCCAGACCGCCATTCTTCGGTGTCCAACATCTGGTAGTATAGACTCCGTGTTACCTCCCAGACATCGATGTGGCTGTTGAGAAGAAGCAGTCAAACTATTGCGTACCAATCAGTGAACCAAACAAAATTAGACTTACGTTTCGGTGCTGAATGCCGGGGTAACCGTTCGTCGGTGAAGGCGCCACTGTTCTCCTTGAGCAGTCAAGACATTGTTACCCATCATACTGATTGCAACTGAGTAACAATCCCTGATAGCTTGTAAACAACCACTTACTTGAGTGTGACAGCAATTTCTGGCTTAGGCCAAGCATTAGGGTCTGCGAGCATCAACTTCGTCGTTTCTGGCGAAGCCAGGTGCACGGTCACCTCTCCCCACAGCAGCGGGACGAAAACGATAGCTTCGCTGTCAAACTCCTTGTACACTGGAAAATTTGTCAGACTATGACAAGACGTGTGGTATACGACGATACTCACGCGTGCTCCGTTCTATCCATGCCCCTATTAACCGAGGATACCAGCGAGTCGACACGGGGATTATGGAACCAGCGATGGTGATCGGTGAGCAGAGAACATATCGTCGCGGCAGTCCTTTCATCGCCTGTACGACACCGCCATTCGTCAATGCACTGCACTCCTATATATTCCAAAGCATCCTAACATACCTTGAGCACGATGTACGCCTTGACGAACCTTCGGACAAAGAACACCAGAACACCCAACGCCAACCATGTTGAAAAGGCAGGCATTGCAGGAGAGGAATGTGAATGATGAAAAGAAAGAAGAAAATGCGCGAGCCTAATAAACTCAAGAGGAGCGTTCCCGCTCCAAAGCGTTTCATATCCGTGCCATACATAGATACGGTCGCATTGATGCCGCTGTTGGACTGAATTGTCATTTTCTGTATGTGTTGGAGTAGCGGAGAGTCGCAGACGAAGCAGTTGTTAGGAATGTGGGTCCTTGATGACTCTGGGAAGTAGACTCGCGTGGCCAGCCCGTTCAAGTTCGAGCTCAAAAAAGACAGGGCGTGAGCTTGCGAATGGACGCTAGCGCTCTTGTCCAAAACGGATGGGGACGAGCATACGAGGTATGTTATTTTCTCTCTATGATACGGGAATTCTCATGTGCTGCGGTAAATGATTTTTTGTGCATTTTGAACAGCATAGAAAACTCCGAGGTAGTCAGCCTATCATCATTGCGCGGGGACAAGGGGAAAGACTTGTATCCGGAGTGAATCGGCCTTCGACCAGCATACATCTCTTCGTTGTTGCCCGGGCCAGTGATCTTGACTCTCACTATGAGTGTTGTCGCAGCAGTTGATCTTGACAGCGTCGTCGTACCACAGCCCGTGTGTGTTCTTCTGACCCAGACGCTTCCAGACAGCGGAAAAGACATCCATGTGAAGGCGGAGAAGGAAAATGGGGGCAGAACATCCAGACGCGATATAGGAATATACAAACTAAGCCAGTTGGAGTCGTGATCGTCATCTTCTTGAGCGTTTGCGATATACCACGTCCAACAAGGGCCGGTCAGAAACCTATTGGAAACAACATATCAACAGAACCTAAACAGAAGCTGATCATGGGTACATGGACAAGTACATGTTTGCTCCGGCAAAATGGATGAGATGCAGGCGACTGATCTTATTCATGCACCTTGAACGCGGAAGAACTTGGGGAGTTACTAGACTTCTTAGACGAACATGAAATAGGAGTCCCATGTCTGACAACAATGGGGTGCGAAAGTTTACATCTCCGTCTATTACACTGCATTAGATAGTACAACGCAGCACACGTGTGTGTGCACACGACAGGTAAGATAATATATATACAGACATTGAAAGAACTAAAGCTAACTCAACGAGGTATCTGTGCGCGCTCCAGGAAGCACAGCAACGCAGCAAACAGGTGCAATGATCATAAGTGAAAGTCCGAAAAGGAAGTTTGAGGAGGAATGATTCTAGCCAGCGTAACCGCCCCGCTTAGAAATCGCCCAGGTCCACCTCCACTGTGTCGAAGATGGAGTTGGCTTGCTTCCCAGATGAAGGGCCCTTCAACGGACTCGATCCACTAAGCATAGGCGATGCTCCGCGTGGCGTACCAGAGTCGGGTTTGAGACCAGGTTGAGGTGTGCCTGGTGTTGATCTGAAGGGTCCAGGAGATGCACAGGAGACCGAGCGGTAAACAAGCAATGTCAACGTCCGATAGACACAAGTGACAGACAACAACCAGAGAGTGCCAGAGAAAGCACCAACCTTGGATTGAACATCTTGGGAACAGTCTTGAGACGGGCGGAAGGGTCGTAAGATATGGTCGGGGTCGCAGTGCCATTCGCATTCGCATTCGCGTGCTTCTCTTTCCGTCTGCGATCAGCTTCAGCTTGCTCGGCTGCCCGAATAGATTCCGCGTTGGCCTTCCGGTTGCGATCGTTGACTTTCGAAATCCTGTCAGCCAGCGTTTCTTCACGATGACCTGCTTGAGCTTCCCGAGCGTTGATCTCTGCTTCAATAGTGACGAGCTGTTCGCGAAGCTCCGCCGCCTCTGTCTCGTCTTGTCGTCGTTGGGCAAGCAGAAGTGCCTGATTGAGACGAGATCGGTCGATGGTAAGGTTGGCCATACTTTGCTTGTCCGCGGATAACTGGCGCTTCCGAGCAATCATGGCAGCAATCTCCGTCTGAAATGCGATGAGATGGTTCAGACGAGTCAGTAACACATGAAGCTCGGTCATACAGACCTCGGTGATCGGTTGACTGGCAAGCTTATTCAAAACCGCCGCCTTCTTCTCAATCTGACGCTTTGTGGGGAGTTTGACACCGTCTTGTTGACAGACTTTGACGAGCCGGTCGAACTCCCTCTATGAAATACAATGTAAGCGTGAGTCATGATGGAGAAAATAATCACTGACCTCCGTGAAAGACGAATTTGAGATCTTATCCATGTTCCAATTTCGTGCCGCTGATCCATGCTTCAAGGTAATCTCCTGATTCACAGTCTGGTCATTGATAGGATATGGCTTGGGAGCCGGGTTCAATCCTTGCAATATGTCTGAAAAAGACGCGAACGAGATAGCGTCGAATGTACACACCAGTAATTTCGCATACACGATAAATGGGATTCTTATGCTCGTCGTTACCAATGAGGTACCGCACCCAAGCACCTGAAAAGATATGACGGAGAGCAACATATGAGGAGACGAGATCACTTACCAGACATGAATTCTTCGAACCAAGACCTCGTACAGAACTTCGCTACCATGTCCCGGGTGAGCCGTATCTTGCTCAGATCCTCTAGGGTAGCAGGCTCGTCTTCGGATGGAGCCTTCTCCCCGTACAGTCGGCGATCCCGTTCCTCTTGCTCCTCGAGTTTGGAAATTTGGCCGTCCTCTTCGTCCTCATCGGTCTCCATGTCCATCGGCGACGATGAGCGGTCCCGCTTCGGCGAGTCAGACCTCTGTAGGAATATGTTCTCAGCGCAGGCATAAGAATGTAAGCTGTCATTCACTACCTTCTTCTTCTCGCCCTTAGCTTTCCGTTTCGCCTTCAGTTCGTCTAACTTCCGTGACTTCTCCTTGGTGGCGCCGCGTGGAGCGTGAGCACCTGTAGACAGAGAGTCAGATTAGTACGTTGGACTCAGAAGATAATGAAACCGCACGTTTGGCCGCCTTCGACACACTCTCTCCCTTCTTGCCACTCTGATCTCTAACCATTTGGTCCAGTTGACTCTTGACGTGCATACGTTGCAATGTGTCCTGGCGTTCTGCGAGGATATCTTCGCGTTCAATTTCGGATAGACCGAGAAGTCTGAGATGACGCCACGACGGTCAGCCTGAGGCACTTATAACACGATTGAATACAAGACCTTTGTCTGTCGAATTCGTCCGTATACTTCCCCTCCAGCGGGTACGGGTTGGCAGGGGCGTCATCCTCTTCGCTTTCTGGTTGTTCCTCCTCGGTATCAGAGACTCTACAATGATCACACTGTAAGCATTGCAAACGACTCGAAAGAGATGTATCTTACTCTGCCTTTCGTCGCTTTGATTTGGACTGTGCCTGACGCTTTCGTCTTTTCTTTTCCGAAGCCCCAGCGAGTTCAAGCAACTCATCGGAGAAGTCCCCTTCAGAGTCGGACATTGTGGCAATTCGAAAAGTAGCGAATAAAGTGAGAAACAAAGATATATGCGTAAAGCAAGCTGTCGCAAAAGATGATAACGAGCAGGAGGATGAGGAACAAAGTGTTTTGACTCCAAGGCTCAGATGAAGTGACCTTCTCCAGAAGCGCTCATTGCAACGTAACAGACGTGACAGTATTGCGTTACATTAGTTACCGTCACACGACCTTCGTCGTCACGTTTTCCTTCTTGGGAAAACTTGTTCTTCGTCTTGTCTTCGTCTCTTCCTCCGCTGTTCGGACACGTTCCTTGTGAACGTAATACGCGAAGGAAAAGACGGCGTTGGTTTGGTAAAATGGTGGTATGTCGTAATTTCTTGTTGTTGTGTGATCACTTCTACCATCCCAACCTTGTAGAAAATATCCGTCCTGCAACATGCTCCTTCAACACATCTTCCAACTCGGCCTGGAGATCCAACTCCGACATCTCGAAATTTGGACCCTTTGATGCATCCCTTCTCGCGCGCACGAGAACGTACTCGTGCACTCAACGCAGCAAAACTAGAACGGATATTCGCGAAACCGTTCATAGGAGCATTGGAAGGCCATGTAGATGCTGTCGAATGTATGGCCAGGCAACCCGGGACATTGAATATGGTGGCTAGTGGTAGCTGGGACGGAGGTATGTGCGTGTCTTGACGTGAGCGATCACGCGAGGTGCTAACGTGACTACTCGCACGACTTAGGATTGATCGTACATGACATCGTGAAGAAGTCGCAGCAAATGCGAATCGACGTCGCGCACAAGGGGAAAATTACTGGACTTACTTTCGCTGAGAGCAACCGCCTTCTGAGTTGCGGTGTAGACCGCAACATTAAACTGTGGGATTTCTCTAGCGAACTCGATGAGAACGGCGCAGGTCCTTCTGAGGTAAGTTCAATGTGACTGCCAGCGGGCGACATCTCATGACAATTTGTAGCCTCGCAAACCACTGAGCGTGTTTCCTGGGAAGACTGCATTCAAGTGAGTAGTGCGTTTCTGCCCCATTGAAGCATTCACTGATCACCCCCTTAGCTCTCTGGATCACCACAGATCAGACCCTGTGTTCGCCACTGCATCAAACATCGTTCAGATTTGGGATGAAACAAAGTACATCCACTTCATTTGCTAGTTTCTATTTAGCTTACCAACGCTTCCTTCTAGGAGTGCTGCTATCTCGAATCTCACATTCCCCACTTCATCCGAAACCATCTCAGCAGTCCGCTTCAATCCTTCTGAGTCTTCTGTACTGGCAAGTATAGGCTCAGATCGAACTTTCACCTTATACGACATACGAACAGGCAAAGCGGAACGTCGTGTGATCATGCAGGTCCGTGTATTTGGCTGGAACACATTCATCCGCAAGCGACTAATCGAATACCTGACCTTCGCAGTTCCGTAGCAATTCACTTGCATGGTCACCCACTTTCCCTACCACCGTTCTTCTGGCGTCCGAAGACCACAATCTATATACCTTCGATATCCGATCCCTCTCCAACCCTTCACAGATATACAAGGCCCACGTATCGGCCGTTATGAGTTGCGATTGGAGCCCGACAGGAACACACTTCGTCAGTGGCGGATGGGACAGGACTGTACGGATATGGAAAGAGGGGCAGGGTACTGCGCCGGAGGTGTACCACACAAAACGGATGCAACGGTACGTACCATGTTTGGCAATCTGAGTGTAGAAATCGTGCTAATGGGTAATTGTTCATAGAGTAATGTCTACGCTATTCACGGCGGACGCTCGTTTCGTTCTCTCCGGTTCGGACGATGGCAACGTTCGTATCTGGAAAGCCAAGGCCCATGAGAAGTTGGGTATCCTGGACTCCAGAGAACGCGCGGCGATCGAGTACCGCGAACGTCTCAAGGAGAAGTGGAAATCGGATGTTCAAGTTTCCAAGGTCTCCCGGTACGAGATAGCTTTCTACGTTGTTATACGCCGGAATCTCGTGCTCACAGGACTTGACATTCCTGCAGGAGTCGACACATACCAAAACCAGTATACAAGGCGGCGGAGCTCAAGAGAGTCCAGACAGAAGCTCAGCGCGTCAAGGAGGAGCGCAGGAGGAAGCATACCCGTGCAGGAGATTCCAAGCCTCAAGCAGCGCGGAAAAAAGTGGTCATCACACAACAGACTTAAGTCCGATGTCATGCTGTATCATCCATTGTATCGCTGGTCTATTCACATGATGTATACGCCAGTGTTGAAATCTATGATGAGGCAGTTCTCGTAGATCAACAACGGAGTTATCATTGATCCCGTTTTCGTAGATAAAGCCCTCTTTTCGTGTATTCCCCCCCTCTCTCATGCGTTTGCAAGAGCTCAGCCAAACGCAATACATTCATTATATTCCTACTGTCCTCAGGAATTCTAACACAAACGCATCGCGGCTTGCTACCGCTCACCACAGCACGAGCTCCAGACCCCTCGTATCGGGTTCTGCTACGCCGACGGTCGTTGGCGGCTGTTTTTCAATCTCCGCCGCTCATTCTTCCTGTACGACAACGACGTCGATCGGCCGTACCCAAGCCCCGCCGCAGGCTCGCGGGCACCCCCTGAAGTCCTCACCGTCTAGAGGCATCATTCGTCGCACCCCGATTGGACGTGATCGTCCGATCTACCAGCTGCAACCATTTCGCGGGTTTTTTTGCTGATCGTCGCCTGTAATGGCGAGTTCAGCGCGAGCGCTGCCNTTGCTTGGATATAGCACACCTGAGGGTGAGGTTAGCGTGGCCCCCAGAGGAATAGGTCCTCTGTGTATCTGGCACTGTGAGCCGGAGCTTGGATTGGCACCGGAGGAAATGCTGGAGTAGGAGATCAGTTTGGAGGGGAGCGGGTCGGGAATGTTGTCGCGGAGACATCGGAGCGCGCGAGGTAAGTCTATCACCTTCGCTGCTGCTCGAGGCCATTGGTCCGCACTCGGGACCGCAAGTCCTTGACGAGTTGGAATACTCCGTCTAAGGCACCGAAGCCCTCTATTGCAAGTTGGAGGCCCAAGCCCTCATCCGAGGCACCGAAGCCCTTCATCGCAAGTCGAAGGCACAAGCCCTCGTTCCGAGGCATCGCGCAGACGATTCCGTCATTCGACATCGTTCGTCGACGCGCCGTTCATTCATTCATTGTTCGCATCGTCCACTCACGCCGACTTCATCGCGCCGGACGTCGACTCGCTCTCCCTCCCTACATCTAGGTTTGAAGGGGAGCATTTTCTATTCTTTTCATTGAGAGTTTTCTTTTTTCATGCACGGACTGTAGTCTACATCTTCCCCATCCTGTTGTTGTATCTTCTTCGGGCTGAAGGGGAGTGTTGAAATCTATGATGAGGCAGTTCTCGTAGATCAACAACGGATTTATCATTGATCCCGTTTTCGTAGATAAAGCCCTCTTTTCGTGTATTTCCCCCTCTCTCATGCGTTTGCAAGAGCTCAGCCAAACGCAATACATTCATTATATTCCTACTGTCCTCAGGAATTCTAACACAAACGCATCGCGGCTTGCTACCGCTCACCACAGCACGAGCTCCAGACCCCTCGTATCGGGTTCTGCTACGCCGACGGTCGTTGGCGGCTGTTTTCAATCTCCGCCGCTCATTCTTCCTGTACGACAACGACGTCGATCGGCCGTACCCAAGCCCCGCCGCAGGCTCGCGGGCACCCCCTGAAGTCCTCACCGTCTAGAGGCATCATTCGTCGCACCCCGATTGGACGTGATCGTCCGATCTACCAGCTGCAACCATTTCGCGGGTTTTTTTGCTGATCGTCGCCTGTAATGGCGAGTTCAGCGCGAGCGCTGCCGTTGCTTGGATATAGCACACCTGAGGGTGAGGTTAGCGTGGCCCCCAGAGGAATAGGTCCTCTGTGTATCTGGCACTGTGAGCCGGAGCTTGGATTGGCACCGGAGGAAATGCTGGAGTAGGAGATCAGTTTGGAGGGGAGCGGGTCGGGAATGTTGTCACGGAGACATCGGAGCGCGCGAGGTATGTCTATCACCTTCGCTGCTGCTCGAGGCCATTGGTCCGCACTCGGGACCGCAAGTCCTTGACGAGTTGAAATACTCTGTCTAAGGCACCGAAGCCCTCTATTGCAAGTTGGAGGCCCAAGCCCTCATCCGAGGCACCGAAGCCCTTCATCGCAAGTCGAAGGCACAAGCCCTCGTTCCGAGGCATCGCGCAGACGATTCCGTCATCCGACATTGTTCGTCGACGCGCCGTTCATTCATTCATTGTTCGCATCGTCCACTCACGCCGACTTCATCGCGCCGGACGTCGACTTGCTCTCCCTCCCTACATCTAGGTTTGAAGGGGAGCCTTTTCTATTCTTTTCATTGAGAGTTCTTTTTTCATGCACGGACTGTAGTCTACATTTTCCCCATCCTGTTGTTGTATCTTCTTCGGGCTGAAGGGGAGTGTTGAAATCTATGATGAGGCAGTTCTCGTAGATCAACAACGGATTTATCATTGATCCCGTTTTCGTAGATAAAGCCCTCTTTTCGTGTATTNCCCCCTCTCTCATGCGTTTGCAAGAGCTCAGCCAAACGCAATACATTCATTCTATTCCTACTGTCCTCAGGAATTCTAACANNGGNACTAGCCAAAAATGAGGGCTGCAAACTGTAATGTTCTGCTGCAAGTTCAGCCTGCGACTGCTACACTTTCAAACTCAGCTAGTCGTGCGCAACGGTCAACAGGCATGGATTTGGACGGAGCCAGATGCCCATGATAGGAGAACGGGTGAGCGTGAGACGGACGCAAGAAGTGTGGAGTCATCGTCCAAGTACGAGAGCGCGCAGGTTCAAACGCTGCCGACGAGCGCTTGAGAAGCCAGCGACACTGTGGAACGGGATAAAGGCCCATTGAAGGGATATTGACTCGGAAATAAGACAGAAAGGAACATACCACATGGATCACTAGAGTTGAGACCATCGACTCAGACGACTCTTGCAAGAAAGGACAATCAAACTGCGTACTGCGTGGATCGAAAGTCGAGACTGTGATCAGCGGAGGCGGAAAACAGTGAGACGAGACTGATGTTGTGATTTCGCAGCGGATGTAGATAGATGTCAGCTATAATGAAGGGATATATGACATCGTTGTGAGGTGTGATATGTTGATATGTTGCAAGTCAAGACATACCACGAGCATTGGAGAAATATTTAGGGATTGAAGGAGCGAGCGTGATCGTATGACGTAGAGTGTGTAGATCCGCATAGATTGTGAGGAAAAAAGGTTGACACTCGAATCAGGCTGTCTCAAAAGGATACCCGTGCTACAAAGACAGAATAAACGGGTTGCAACTGTCACTTAGACGACAGACTCACCAGATGCCCGAGGCCACACCCTGCGAACTGCGATTCTATAGGGTTGAGAATCGCAGTCCTAGATGTACAACCTTCTCGCCACATTCTTGGCATGAAATCTCGGAGACAATTCTAATAGCATTCTGATAGCATTCAATATCCGAGTCCAGTACCCGGGTTCCGAGTCACCAGCGACGACGCGTCGATTTGCCAACGACTCGGTTGACGAGCTATTTGTCGTAGTAAAAGAAGCAACTAGCAAGTACTTTAGTATTATAGCAAGTGATAGCAAGTGGGAGGACCAGTATAGCTGCAGCAGAAGAGCTTGAGGATTCTTTCGCTTTTTACCCGTCAGCACGTGAGCCGCATGTGATCGCGTTTGGCGCGACGCGCGCCAACCTGAAGTTCAAGTTGGGGCCGTAGGCTGCATGCGCAACGGTGGTTACTACACCTTTCTCAGAGCCATTGCGGGGTCCGAGTGCTTTACGGCTTAATCCATCGGTCTGCATCACTTCTCCCACCTGTACGGCCAAGTATCTCACCCTTCACAGCTCTGGGTCGGTACGAGGTTGTCGCTTGCGAATCTGCGACTTCCGAAGAGCGGAACCCTCAGGCTGGCTCTTCCCTGAATCCCTGTAATCGCACCCCCTTCGGCTTCAAGCGGGTTCGCGATGGTGTAGCGTCGTGGCTTGTTATATGTGACTGTTTCATCTGTCGTGGACAAGCTCGCCACCAATTGCCACAGCTCGGGACAAGTTCCTTGTCTGCATGGCGCGTGCCATCAAACAACATTCAAAAAATCGGAGATCTAGTCCTTGGTCTAAGGCAATTCGTCTGCGACTAGGATATTTCGCTCGCTTCCCGTGTACTATGGATCGTTCGAGCACGAAGGAGCTATGTAATTTCCGGCAGATTCAGTGGCTCGTGGATATTCTGACGGCTATAAAAACCCATGGTCAAACTGCCTGAGCTCTTCAGTTTCGAACCACTGAATCCTCCTAGAACTCCAGTCACTTAAGTAAGCAACTTTTTTGATCAGCCTCACACCTGTACTTACTTTAGAACAGCCAGTGTACCCCGTTTCTCAATCAGTCATCCCTTCCTATTAACATGTCTGGACCCACCGAGTTGCAAACGATCCGTCAGTATCATGGACCAGATTCCAAATGCGCAGTGACCAGTAGTATTGACATAACTTCCGCAGCTCACGTTCAATTCCTGGCCAAGGTAATCGAGGCAGACCCGGAGCTCGCTGATCTCGTTGTGATTGGCAACCATGGCCACCTCCTTGCCGTGGCTAACAAGGGCGTCCTTACAGTCTCTCTCGACAGGTTTGTCGGTGTCGCAGAGATCGACCCAGAATTCAAAGGTGTCGCTCATTTCAGAGGACCTTCCCTCCCTCCTTTTGGTTCCGCCGGTACATTTGAAGTCGCATTCAGCAAGACCACCTGCATCTTTACCGTTAAGAGCCGGACCCAAGATATTCTCTTTGATTGGGAGGGTGGAGGCATTGCGCTGGGCATGCCCCCCTGTGCTAAGGGTCACTGGCATCGGAGGGGATGAGTGCAACAGCCACTTTCGTGAGTAGACTGCTATCACATTACTCCCTGAACATCACTCACTTGCTCACCATTGGTAGGTATCAACTGATATCAAGATAGCGGTTGTTTTGGCGGACGACGAGATGATGACTGTGTTCCTGTTTTGAAGATTGTCAATATGTCCGCATATTTTTTGTGAACTTGCGCCACCTGTATGTGACGGGCTCGGGGCGCAGAATACATACCAACCTTGAAAGGATAGTTCTAGTCTGCATCTGTGAACAAATCCGGTGCATGAAGTCCAAGAATCGGAGGGGCGACTACGTTGAGGGTAGAAGATTGTTTGTGACAAATGATGAAGTACAATGTAGCCAACGGTATGTTTCAAAACATCAAAGTATTGGTACAAAGGAACTCTGCTGCAATCCACGCGAAGCCATAAGCAACTCCTGGTCCTGCGCATTGAGGGTATCGGCCGCGACGTTGAGCTCGTCGTAAAAAATGCGGGATTGCACATCGCATACCGTCCCTTCTTTCGGAAGAGTGCCGTTCTGAAAGTAGGCCCGAACGGCTTTAACAGTGCACAGAGATGTGGCGGAGTAAGAACAGTGCTGTTCACCTGTGAGTTGAATAGAGCAAATGAAAGAGGGATGCAACCCACCCCGATAGAGTCTTGTGTTAGCACAACGGAGCCTTTGAAGCCCCGAGACATCTTCTTCGCACTGTTTCATACGGCATCAGGTATCCGTACCACAACGGGAGTTTCCTGAAATTTACCTTGCCAGTGGCGTCACAGGATCTGATGGCAGGTAAGTTGGGAGCTATGCCACGCCTACGAATACGAGAACGATCACTCACCAGCAGTGTTCCCAATAAGTAGGATGGGGAAACTGGTGTTCGTCTCCAAAGACGCTAACGCATGACGTGAGGACACTAGCACTCGTCAGAGTAGAGGTATATCGTACCAGTGAAACGCTCCTTCGCGCGCACTTTCCATCCGCTGCCTCAAGCGTAAGTGTCCTAGCTTGCCACAAAATGGAACGACAAAGTACACACGCGCATCCCAGACGTAAGAACCAGACCTCTGCGAAGCTTGATGTTTCTGACAAGTCATCATAATATCTTTTCAGCGTGTCCACGTCATCGGTTACCAGGTCACCGTCGCCGCAGGCAATTGCAAGAACATCATGTATACCAGTTCTGCTTGGGCGGTCGCCAGGGTTTGCAGGACATACACAAGGTTTCGTCATCAATCTCACCGCTACGCTCATCTCGGATAACTGGTATATTGGCTCTATGTCCCCCCGTTCGAGTGCGGCGAGAGCAAAGATGAGGAACTTCCCGGACGTGTGAGGGGCGTACAATGTCCTGAAGATAGCCTTCTTGACGAGAGAGTAATCGACTTCTCCATATGCTCCCGTGGCTGCATTGAAGAACGACACGGGGCAGGAGCGAAGATTGCGGAGCAGCGACTCGACACGATCGTGTATCTTCTCAGCGCTATTCTCGTGAAGAGGACAAACAAGTGGCCCGGCATTCACACAAGCTTGATAGAGTCGCAGAAGTACTGCGTCAGCGTCCACGAGGCTATTGGACCACAGAGCTGTTGACATGGATGAGCGACCAGTCTGGTTAAATCCAGCCTGTCTTTAACTGACCGGCGTAGTGATTCTCTGAATCCACGACACCATCTAATACAAGACGTCCGACATTATCCTGGGGAAGGTGGGCACAAATTGTGAGACACTGAGCTGTGGTGGTATGAAATTCTCTCTTACCGGAAACATGGCAGCGAACCTGTGAATGGAACCTGAGGTATAGGGCATTCAAGTCAGGTGTCAATAAAAAAAACCCTGCTCACGTAGCTCCAAGGACTGATCCATATCTGCAATACCGTTCAACAATTTGACAAATTTCGAACAATCGTAATATGAAATGACTTACGAGAAACCCCAGTACTGAAGCTTGTCTCGTCCGTGTGCTTTCACAATACTCAGCATGTCTCTGGCCACGGCCGGTGTGCCAACGTGTTGAGCTACGTCTCCTACACGCGCTCTCATAATATCACCCATCATATGCGCGGCAGAATGCAGGGCACCTATGCTAATATCAGAGGAGTTGGCAAGCTGTAGGAGTTTTCCGAGCAAGAGGCCGTCTTCCCCTGGATTCAGGGCGGCGAGATTCGGCGTAGTAAAACCGAGTCCTTGAGTTGAGAGGCTGATGAGCTTCACTCGAAGTACATGATAGTCATGAAGCTTACCACGAGCATCGAACCCGATGAGATCAAATCCTTCGCCTAGGATTGTCCGATAAGATCGAGCACCTTCCAAGATCATCTCCACACCCTCCCCTCCTGGACCACCTGAAATACGTACGAGGGTCAGGAAACATCCAAGACATTTCAGACAGTGATACGCACCGGGGTTGAATAAGATAGGTCCCAGATATCCTTCTTCATTACGCGGAATGGTTGAAGGAAATCTCGTCAATGCAATTGCAGCTTCTCCTGACTTGGGGTCACTGTAATCAAGAGGGACAGAGAGCCTCGCACATTCGAAATCCTCATAGCATGGAGTCCAACGCAGATCATGAGAAGGGGTGATCTACAAACTCACACCCGTTAGTGTCAACAATGAATCATCAGATATCAGAGTAAAACGTACCGACGTCCAATTGAACTCGTTTTTCTGTGGCGCACTGTTCGCCTTTTCCACATATGGACTGGATTGTCTGGGTACCAGGTAGAAGAACCTGCAATAAAAGAACGCAGCGCATCCGGTCAGCAGTACTAGTATGGCCCTCAGAAGTGAGAATCCGCGTTGACGTGGTGATTCAGCTGTCCCGGATACGAAATGGGAGTGCTTCGGGTGCAACATCGGACGAGTGTACGTCTGTACAGGATAGAAAATAGACTGGAGTCATGATCAGCGATTGAACACAATTGAACAGACCGTCCCGATCGAGACGGTCAGACGGTCCCATATAGGCGCTTCGATCACGTGATCATGTGAACCCTCGCGACGCGACGCGTCGAGCCGCCGACATGTCCCCGACTTTCAACGCGCGATTCTGTTTGTTTCCGGTTGCTACTTACCTTCAAATTCTCCCTTCACAAGCGATACCTTCACTACAGACTTCTTCAACATATAAGTCGTAATGCTGAGCACACACGCATTTGCGCTTCCCACCGATGGTCTCGACATGTTGAACTTCACGAATACACGAACTCCAGCGAAGGCCGAGTTCAAGACACCCGGTCGCACGCTCTCCAAGATTCGAACAGCGTTACAGGAGAATGCCGGCTATGACGGAAACGGAGGGACTACCGTGAAGAAGAAGGGGAAGGGACATACGCCGTTCCATCCTGCTATCCGTGCGTACACAAACACCAAAGTCATGAGCATGAATCCTCACGCGTACTTTATAGAAGCTCGCAAAGCTATGCAGTCAGCACAGAAACCCACTGTTGTGTTGTCTCGTCCCTTGGGCGACAAAACTCCCGCAGCCAACCGTTATCAGAATTTCCAACCAATGCAAACACCCGCTCCGCAAACCGTCAAGATGGCGAAATTGTCCATCTTGGAGGCATCTGAAGAAGACTTTATGATGCCTACGCCTGGAGCGTACTTGCGTCCATCGTCTTCCCGGAAGAGCTTACGCGCACCGCGGACGAGCGGCGGTGGGCAGAACATATTGCAGTTCAAAACTCCTGCGACGAATGGACGGCATTGGGAGGTCGATGGTGATATCCAGGTGGATGTAAACGAGGTAGAAGAAGTGGAAGAGGTCGATGATTATGATGAAATTGAGTACATGCCACCCAAAGTACTTGGTGAGTCGACACTGTCAGTCTTCAGTCTTTGGACAAAGATCTAAGATGATTCGTAGAACAACCATATGAGCCTCCGTTCGATATGCCTGATTACAAGATTATGGGGAAAGCTCTTCTGTCTATAGCTCGGACTGACCCAATTGACGAGACGCTGGACATCAAGTACGCTGGTCGTGATATCGACCTGGACGTCAACGCACTTGAGCTGCTCGACTTTACCGGAGCGTTCAGCTGGGAGAGACCTCAACTGGCTGACATCAGTACGCTTCAGCTTCAAATTTCTGTGGCTAACTTACAATGAAAATTTGGTAGGTGATGACGAGGATCCCTTTCAGCAATTTCTACCAGAAGCCGATATTGGCACACCCACAACCACTACTAAGGCCCCTTCTGCGCGTCTAGGTCCCTCTCGACCAACTGCAGCTCCAACACGCCCCATAGGACGCTCAGCTACCCTCTCAGGGCCCCGGGTTCCCTTGAGCTCCAGGGTGCCTTCCGGACTTGCCAAACCGACGCCGGTACCCCGAACAACTTCCAACACCCCTCCCGGTTCTACTTCTTCCTCTTCTCGGCCTACCACTACCGCTGCTATCAAGCGACCGATGACCAGCACGGGAGTTCGAGCACCAGTCTCCAGACCACCTGTATCGAAGATATCTGCACCTACTGCAGGACCTTTGGCCAGGCCAGCTTCTGCTGCGGATAACGCACGATGCGCTGCTGCAGGTTCCGGACCTACCGTTGTTCGGTCGCGATCTGTGGCCGGCAAACCCGTCAGTACAGCAGCGAAGACGAGCGCTAGAGCCGCGTGGCCTGTCGTCCTTCCTACAGCACCGATCTCGCGAGCGCGTTCTGCGACAGTCTCCTCGACTACGCCTATTTCGACTCTATCTCGAGTCCAACCCAAAGCCCTCAACGGAAAGCCCAAGGATGCGAATAAGTTGTTCAAGGTTCAAGCTGATGATGCGGAGCAAGATGACTTCATTTTTGACGTATGACAGGAACGGTCTGAAGGTTTGACTGGCCGAGTCTTACCTTCCTCTTTCTTTTCTTGGAATTTCTTGTCTTGACGACATGTTATGAAATCTGGATTTGTAACGCGCGTAACGCTCTGTAACTACAGTGAAGTCTGTGGAACACGAAGATAATTGGTTTCCACGGATGACTTTATTTTTCATGCGGGATGAGTATCTGTGTCTACCCACTGATCAGCCAGGTATGGTGCATCGTACTATTTCTGTTCCAACAACGCGCTCATTCGTGATTAAGACAGATCATCTCCGTATTCGCAGTGTCTCGCAAACTATCTCGCCCTTTCATGATTGTGAAAGAAACGGGATTGTTCTCTGCCAACATCTGATTTATGACGGCGTTTTGTTGGCACATTGTGGCGTCGTCTCACCGTCACCTTCTTCAACCCGTCGGGGACGAGCTCGCTACCGATCACTAACTAGAAGCTATCTGCAGAGTGCATGCCATGCTTTGAACGATCTATGTCTACCAAAACCCTTTCGAAAACCCTTTCGTCGCAAACGTATTCGGCTCACGGTACATGCAGTGTCTCGCGTTCGCGACCTGCATATGCGTTGTTTGGACGCAATGGGTCGCCACTCATACCCAGTCAGACACTTTGTAGATTTCCTGGCCGAGTATATAAGCCCCTCGTCGAGTCGTAAGTGCTCCTCAGAATCCTCCGTCTACTCTTCGGTAAGTAGCTCCTCACAACAATAACACTGCCTCTGACCTCTGACCAGGAAACTTATCGTCAGCCCTTTCGATACTCAAAGTCAACATGTCTACACCCACTACCGGTACCCCCGCTATTGAAGCTAAGGCCATCGGTCAGTGTCTCTAAACGTACTACAATGCCTAGTGTAACATGTCCTCCTCAGAGCACACCAGGTTCTGGGCCAATGCTGTCCAAAAGGACGAAGAGCTCACCTACCTGGTCGCCGCCGTCAACGGTGGCAACCTCCTCGGGATGGCCAGCCAGGCCAAGCTCAGCATCTCTCTCGACGCCTTCTCCGGCGTCGCCGACATCCCGATTTCCACCAAAGGCGCGATCAACATGAAGGGCGACATCATCCCTCCGCTCCCCCGCAACGGGAAGTTCCGCGTCGAGATCGGTGCGACGACCATCGTGCTTTACATCTTGGACAATGCCAGCTTGCCCCTCTATATCTGGGAGGGCACGGGTTCGGCGTCGCCAACCGTACGACGCAACTATGAGGGCACTTGGGTCAGGAAGGAGTTTTCTTGAACGGCTTTGACGTCGATTTCCAACTTGTGAGTCCTTCGGATATCTTCCTGTTTTTGCCTTGCTGACATGCATTTGCAGGTCCTAAGCAGTTGTATTCTCAAGCTCTTCAGCTTTAGGATGGTAAGTTGATCGCGGACTGGACCTCTCCGGGTGATTTGCTGAATACGGTCGATGTGTCTGGTGTTCTCTTTGTTCTTGAAAGGCCTGTACGTACTGATTGGTTCAACACCAATGACTATGATTGTCTCTCGTCTCTCGTCATCACTCATCAAGATTTTCGAGCAAGTCAAAGCTGGAAAACAGTTAGGCCCTGTTCGGGAGCTCGAGTCGAGTCGAGTAGGGTCGAGTAGAGTACATTTCGGACAATTCCGCAACTCGAACCACCCAAGCGCGCGAGTTGAGCTCGAGTTGTCACAAAATGTCACAGTGGGTAACTGTGTTACAATCGCAACATGATCTCCGCAGTGTGATCACCCGTGTCGCGATCAGTTTTGAACGCGATACCATGGTACGCATCTGCGTGGAACCGTCAAAGACTCGGAAGAGTCACCAACGAAGGCGGCGGGTGGCGGCAGTAGTGGTAAGCTTCGCTGCATCTGCTGTTGCTGCTGCTGCCGGTCACTCAATCGACAATCGACAACCCCAACACACCTCTTCACTCACGGGCGACATGTACATGCGAGAACTGCTTCTCGGACATCCAGGCACTTTTTACGA